>JAQIXG010003990.1:0-13682 GCA_034700105.1 Oconnorella tubifera | reverse complement strand
TGTATCCGCCCCCCCCCCCCCCATCACCCCCCGCCCACTCTTCCCCCGCCATCCCCTCACTCTCTCGGGACCCTCCCCGCACACTCCTTCTCTTACCCACCCTCAATAACTTTACCGTACTCCTTTCTTATTCTGTCCATCTACAGATATCAACGCTCTCTATTTGTATAGCGTTTTATTTAGTTTTTTTTAGCTTAGTCCTTCTCTTGTTGTTATAGAATAAATTCTAAAGATTACAGCTTATTTTTACGTTTTTAGTGTTTATTGTATATTTATATTTCGCTATTACATTAATAACAAGAAAGATTCTAACTGCTATCTGTAACTTACGAATAATATTATTTACTATTAATAATGTGTGAATTGTTTTTCACACATCATTAATAGTAATCATTAATAATGTGTGAAAAACAATTCACCATCATTATTAAAAAATATTCTGCTTCCTTTAGAAGTATGCTTGTCTCCCTTTTATTTGTCTCCCTTTTTATTTTTTTAAATTATTTTGTTAACATTATATTTATTAATCAAGAGTTTTCAGTGGTGAAGCAAAAGAGGTGGGGAGGGGTTGCTTATAACCCCCTGACAAAGGTAAAACATTTTTTTAGTGTTAGAGATGTTAGTTTAAAAGTAAATCTCCCCCTCCCCCACATGTATGCAAAGGCCATAAAATGAGTGTTAACTTAACAAGGACATCACGCAATTTTTAGTGGAAATCCCTCCTCCGCCCCCCTTAGTCAAATCTTCCCTAAGCCACTGATAGTTCAATTCAATGCTTTTAGTTTATCTTCTTTAGTTTATAGCAGAAAATATGTTAACATATACTTAAGGAATATAAAGTATTGTAAGTAAGTGATGTGAATTGTGAACTATTCTTGTATCATATTTAAAAATTAAAATAATACTTCCAGTCTTTGTATTATTTATCATTTATAACGCTAAATATTATCTATCGATGTCATAATTGCACTGTCTCTTATATTATTTCTTTTCATGTAAATGTATCAATTAGATCTTATTATTGCTATAACATCTTACAGACATGATGCAAATATCTCTCTCTAGTAATTCTTGCTCTTAGTATCTCTGCCTCTTGATGCAAATTTATTTTCTCCGCGTGACGTCAACCAATTAAGCTCAAAGCTTAACGCTCTCAATAACAGACTCAGTTTCCTATAGTTTCAACTCAGACTATAATCCTTCATTTTCCTTCTTTTCTCTTCATTTTCCTTCTCTATTCCTTCCCTTATGCACCACGACCGAGATTCGGTTGCTTGTTTCCATGGCAGCGCATCGATTCTGCGACTGCGCAGCATGTCAGCGCGCGGATGGGAGGGGCTTGGAGCAGATTTATGGCGGGGGGCGGAGTCATTAAGGCGTGGTATTAGTTTGAATATTTGGCGGGGGGGGGGGTGGGAAACTAAAACATATTCATGTTTTTAGTTGGTATTTTTACATCAAAATTAGCGAATTAATTGTATTTAAGAAGAGTCATTTTGATAATTTTGTTAATAATTTTGAAAGATGTTAAATTGATAATCGCAATGCTAATTCTGCGATACATTGATTGTTACTTACTTCTTTAATTTTACTCCCGCTTACATGTGGCTATTTCATTCAGTTTGAATTTTCGACGTTATTTCTTCATCTCTGTGAATTATTTATTATTTACTTTTTCTAACTCGTTTGCATAACCCGTTGATTTGATTTACTACACCGTGTGTGTGAATGAAAAGTTACATATATAATATAATATTACATATTAAGCATTATCATTATCAAAGATTTTTATGTCAAATTTAAAATAGTGCCTCTTTTTAATAATAAAAATCACTGACTTACAATTTGTGATTTAATGATTTAATAACTCTAGTTAAAAAATTATTTGTATACTGAAGAAAAACTATATTTATGTTGTGGGAGGGGGTATGATCGCACCTCCTTATCCACTCATTAATCCACCGCTTCTACATTGGTGACGATTGGAAGGAGCCTGATTGATGGAAGGGCGGGAAGGGGAGAGGGAGGGGTGTGCTGTCGATGAAAGTTACTATCGGACCATCTGACGACGGTCGATCATCTGTAGGCGAGAGCAGTGGTGGACATTGGAAAATGATCATAGTTCGACGCTTCTGTTCTTGTTCTTTCTTTGTGTTTGTAGCTAGCGTTTTCATTCTTTCATTCTGATTCGATTATAAAGATTTCAATTAAGTATGAGTAGTGAGGCTATTCTCTAGAGATTATAAAGGAATTATTCGATGGAATATATAGAATTATGGATGGATTAAGATTGTGTAGTATTATTGGTAGGTTGAAAGTTAGTCTTTTATGAGTTATGATTAATGTTTTAATTTCAATATGCAGCGTATTGTAAATGTCTATAGTAGATCATAATTTGTGATGTTAATGTAGAAGATTTTGTAAAAAATCTTATAAATATATCTATAATTTGCCATATTTTATATATACTTGGTGGTTATTGAATATAAATAGATAAATGAGTAAGATTTAAGGACAAGTCATGTATTCATTTAATTGTAGAAATACATATATTCAATTTTAAAATTAATTTCATTATTTATAATGCTATTTTGTTAAATCTATCAAGGAAAGAAAGCATTTACAATTTTAATTTCTTTGTTACAAATTTAAAATGGTCCTACTTATTGTCATTATCACTGAATTTGTCAGTTCATATTCCTATTATACTTTCATAATGTTTTAGATTATTTTAATGTTGTATGGTAAACAAAATTTGGAAGAATTTGGTTTATATTATTAGTATTCTTGTTTATGCTTGTTTAGTATCACAAGTACAGGCATAAAATATGAGTTATATAAATGAAAATAATCAAAAAGCTATAATGCTTCTATGATATAAATTGAAATTTATTTTAAAAGTATGCCAATTTTTCTGAAACTCTGAGATATCACAAATAATAATATACATGTAAAATGTTAACATAGGCATACTGGCCTATGTTATAGGCCTTCCGAAATCCAATATTAAATTAATATATTAATATTATTAATATTATACAACTGTTATTTGAACTTATTTGATTTTCAAACTTCACTATAACCTGAACAGTTTTAAAATTACTGTGATATTTTAAAGATATAATGGTCTACACAGAAGCGAGTTTATTTTATACGTGCGATAATAACAACACTCTAGAAACGATTAGTTTTTGGCGCCGCGTAGCATCTGCCAAAAACCGTGACCTGTCGGCAGTTTTTATGTGTCTGCAGTTCAGAATGATAAAACTTTAACAGCTAGTTCGGTCAGTAGCTCGGTCATAATTCATTATACTGCTAAAGTGGCGCAAACAGAAAAAAAAGAAGCGAATAATATACAGGAAATTAGATGTAAATTCAGAATTTTATATCTATTTTTTCATAAATATATAAAACTAGAAAATATTATTAGTTACAGCGTGTTTAGAGGTCTAAATTCTCAAAATATTAAAACATTAAAAACTATATATTGTTATTAGCCAGTAACGATAATTATAATTGTCTTTAGACTCGTTGTCTAAATAATCTATGATAATTTTTTTTAATAACCTGCGAAAAGTATATTTTTGAACATTTTTAATTCCTTGTATTTTTTGTATTTTGAATTTCTTGTACAATAACTGTCTACTGCGTTGTTAATATATTTTTTCTTTATTTTATCTGTATATTATCTGCCCTGACTAAACGAATAAATAATTGAGTTTTCATTATATTTTTTATATAATTCTAATTCAACAAAAACTCCAATTTAATTTTGGTAAAAAAGTTAAGTGGATGTCCGATCACCCTGGTTTCTCGTAAATCGATCGGTTTACTGCAGCTGAGCTTGTTCTATTTTATAATATCATGGGCTCATAGTTTGCTTGGAAGGTGGTTGTGTGTATCTAATGGTTTTACACTCTTAATATTTGTGTAAAAATAATACTGTTTGTGTTCAGCGAAGTAGATTTGCATTAAAGCTATTTAATGTTGCACTTGTATTATTTAGTTCCAGATATTTTATTGTTGTTTGATGATGAAGTAACACTAAAATGAAGAGATAGATTAACGCTGAAATAAGAATATTATTGTTGTCTTAGGAACAAAATTCACATAGAAAACTAACTTGAGATTAAAAGTAGCTTGTAATATAGTCATTGCAATCAGATTTTTAAAAATTAGTAGACAATAATCATAAAGGATTTAAATGAGTAGAAATTGGTGATCCGCAAATATGCAACCTATTTACGAATATACTAATTTTTCTTATAAAGATACAATGTCCAATAATTTTCTATGATCTGTTTTAGTTAAGTTGTTATCTGCTGAATGTAAACATTGTTTACACGACAGTTTTATTTATGTTAAAATGCAACTACATTTTCGTCACTAGTCATACGGTCTTAAATATAATTCAGAATCCACGAAGTAAACTGTATTTATTTTATAAAATTGTATTTTAATTGACTTTATTTTTGCAGAGCAGTATTGAATGGCGGACGTTAACATTCCTCTGCATTTCCTAACTGTAAATAGTATATAAAAACTATTACATTTAGAAAGTATTAACATGAATGAAAATATTGTCAAGTTAACTCTGTGAATAGTTTTAGAACATTTAGTGTAGGCCACTGAGCATATCAATGGAATACAGCAATTTTGAAATTCTACCAACTTACTAGGATCCTACATGGCTAATGTGAGGCCTCAAAGTTCTCTGCTATTTTTTTGTTGTGGATTAATTACTGAAGATGAGATGAAGTCTGGATAATGGCTGGACGTTCAGCCACTTCTCCGAGGGTTTCACTATGCATAGCCTGGCTGTTTCTTCATTTCTGGACTATTGAAGGTAAGCATCCAGAATTTTTAAATTTAAATTCAATTTGAGATATAGTATTTTGCATATTACGTTAAAAATCATACATTAAAAAACATGCATTTATATATACCTACAGCTAGAATAAAGAATATATTGCGTTTCATAAAAGTAAGTTTCATAAAAGTAAATGGATACTTTAGCTTGGCAGTGTCTTTAGAGGTAATTTATAATGTTTTTTATGTCAAATCTTGAATAGTATTTTCCTGATCTTTTTGAAGCTTTTCTTGTATAATTTTTATTTTACATTTTCATTTACATTTTGCACAAATATAAATTAATTGCATGAGAACAATAATGATAATATATACAATGTATAATTGATTATTCAGATGAGAATACTGAGCACTAAGAAGCTCAATAAAGTGCTAGTTTTTATATTAGCATAATCGCCAATTTATATGTAGGCCTACATATCAATTGCAATATCACTTATTTAGAGTCAATAAAACAGATCTCTTATTAATTTAATTTATAATTAATTTTCAATAAATGAAAATATATTTTCAATTGAAAGGTAGAAATACTCTATAAAACAGAAAACTTAATTTCCTACAAATTCTGATTAAATTAAATTGTTCTATCATCTGTCCTTCTAATATTGAGTCTTTATCATTAATCCCAACGCATTCAGTGGCTGTCAAATTAATTATGGATTCATTAAAGCGATGACTTAAAGCAATATTGTTCCGTGCCGTCCCCTTAACGGTCCACATTCATGGTTACAATTTGTGACAGACTTTCTGCACGCTATGGTGTCACTCCACTTGGAATAAATTATCAGTTTATAAAAATGAATAATATCCATTGACAGGATTCTTAATCCTCTTAACAGGATTTTAGAACTCTTCTCGATTCGGTTATAATTCGCTCGGATACTGCCGGACAAATGATTCATTTTGTTGAGATCTGACAGGAGTGGTATTGATGGGTGTTGCCAGATGGTTGGTGTATTGAAACGTTACACCCCCGGTGGAAAGTGTAGTGAAAGGTTACACCTTTCTGGTTCTTTTTTTCATTAGTCCAGTTTTCTTGGAAGAGCAATAGAGTTTTCTAACTTGACCATTTCTTGACATGAGCGATGAGTGGAAGAGTTTGATTGTTTAGATATTGACACGAGGTCATTAGATTTGCATAATGTGCAGTTTTATATTGTAGTTGGGATACACTTTAGTGTTTTGCGCCCGTGTATTCTTTTTTCATTTCTTACATTGTATGGTTACAATTTGTATTATACCCTGTCTTACACAATAAAGAATTTTTCTTCATTTTGTTTATGCATACAACTATAATAAATGGCCATATTGTAAGATATAGTATACTAGTTTTTGATATTTTTATCATATTATTCAAATTACAAAGACAACAATTATAAATTTGTACAGTGTACTCTTGCTATGTTAATTTTTAAAGATGATTTTCAAAAGTAATAGATACATAATTGACATTGAATGAATTAAGTTTTGATTATAGAAGCGTTCACAAATAAAAGGTGACGTTATAGTCGAGCAATATGCATCGGCCTACTGTGTGGTATAGAAATCTTTTATTTCACAAAAATAAATAATATTAAAAAGTGTAGCACAAAAGTACAATAATAAAATTAAGAATAATTTAAGATAAATAAGAAAAAATGTCAATAGAATAATTGACTTCATTCATTTGTTTACAAAAGTACTCTAAATTCATTAATCTAAGTAGTCTCCATGTTCAAATATATTAAGATATATGAAGCATTGTAAAACAATGGAGCATTCAATTAGGCATTGCTCAGAATCGTTTTATCCGTATCAGCGGCGATCAGCCTTCGTAATGATTTTACTGCCTGCCCGGCGCCTGCCAACATCTACAAAGAGATCCCTGAACGCCAGAAATGCACCCACTTCACCTCTATAAATTCTCGCAATACAATACACGAGCGGCGGCTGTAAATATATTATTTTCATTATCGGAAAGCGATTTTCTGTCGAAGCGTGCTCATAATGTTAAATTTTCATCGTCCTTTAAGCTGATACAAAGTTCGTGTTGCGCTATTCTATCCGCTATCCGAGCTCGCGATTAGTTTCCTCGCAATCTCTTTCGGTACCGATGCCATAGAATGCGGCTGGGTTCATCGTTTTCTGCGGCTGGGCGTTGGTGCCTATACGTCGTGCTGTTCGCAAAGCGTCGGATGTCTGAGTGTAATCACACGTTGGCTTCGTTTGCTTTTTTGTCTCCGTGGGAGATCCAGGCCGAAGTATGTGGGTATAATAAAAACGAATACATTGATCGAAACTGATGTTTCGTTATATTTTCAATTTGCAGGAAAATTCTATTTCTTTAAAAGTTACTTGAATGAAAATTTCTCATGAAGGCAATACAGTGGTGGAACTTTCGTAGTAACTAACTTAAGGCATAGACATCGATGAGTCTACTATTGTGAATCATTTTTTCCCTCTGCATCTGTGCCTTGTTCAATTATTTTTTTTACAGTAAAATTATATTGGATCTAGAAATAAAGTCTGTAATACTTATTTTTCATCTTTACAATGCAGTCTGCTGTAATTCAATGTGATCACAATGTGATTAATTTAGTTGATGTGGAGTTTAGTTAAGTACTGGATGTAATTATTTAATATCGGCCCGCTTCAAAACTCATTTTAATTGTCGTGTTAACTCTTTAATTGTTTTTATTGTAAGTAAATTTTCATTATTTTCTTTTGTCAATTTCTTCCGCTGTGACACTGCCGGAGGATCTTTGTTTTTCATTCTTCAATCTCATCTTGTGACAGCGTAAAGAATGGCCGAATGCTTGAAGCTGTATTCCCTGTGAATCAAAGGTACGATTGGCCAGTGTCGTTCAAACATTGCTGCTCTATTAGAGGCAGTCAGGCGAAATAATTCATGGATTTGCTGATGAGATTCAAGACGGATGAATGGATACCAATATTTTCCACTACAGCTCACACTTTGTTCAGTTCTTAGTCCACAATATTATAATCCATTTGGACGTTCAATGTTTTTATAGAGTTCATTGTAAAGATATATTCGAATGTTAAAGTAGTATTGCTAATGGAATAGCTTATAATCCTTTGATTTTATTTCATTGGAATTGTTTGTAAAGCATTCTTTCATGTTGATTTAGAAGCTTGTAAAGTGTTATTCCAGTCAGCAGATATTTTCATTTATGACAAAACCTAAACTATTCAAAGGGGCCAGACTATTGAAGCAAAGGTTGGAGAAGTAACAGTATTACCTATTAAAATGTGTGGAAAAGTCAAACATAGACATTCTGTTAGAGCTCTTTTCAAAAGAGTCTTTTGCTGCAAATATTTTAGAAAGCCCACCCCCTCTTCCCAATCTAGTTGGGCATTTGTTAATCCTCGTAGAATATGTTAATCCTCGTAGAATATGTGCTTCCTTAGTGTAAGATGATTCACATGATTCCTACATGATTCTAAATAATTTTATTGCTTTTCAAGCAAGATGCAGTTTATGTTGTAAATGGTTTTTTCTTCATAAAGTTATAACGCGACTTGAAGCAAATTTGGAGAAACACGGGCTAATATTTGAAATCTCTCGCGCACATTTTACGTTAAGCATTGCAGAAGGACGCATCGCAAATATACCTATTATATAAATTATATGACTGTATAATATAGATCTTTCTAGATTTAATTTTTAACATAATCATTCTATATCACTTTATCTTACATTTTATAATTGTAATTATTATTACTGTCGAACTAAAAATCCAACCATGGGATATATTTAATTATGAATTTTCACTATTGAAGATGAGAGTTTTGTAAAACGTCCAAGCTTAAATAAATTTTAAGGATTTTGTATTTATACCGCGATTAATATTTATATAAATTTTACATTATTATTTCTATCAGAAAATATTTGGCAATTATCTCACGCTATGCAATTTGTTTTTGTTTCGCAATCCCACGATCGCTGAATATTTGATAACAATGTTTTTTTGTTATCCTAGTCGAATGCTCTCGAGTAATTAACGATGCGCTTCGCAATGCTTATCGCAATTGCCGCATTGCGTTTGCTTTCATGCCTCCGCTCCGCTATTTATCCGTATCCACTCCTCGACTATTTACGGCTTCGTAGACCAATAATCATGAAAAGGATAGTCTGATAAGAGTTTAAGAGTTTTCTGATAAGACTATACGTTTTCTGATTTTACGATTTATAAATGTAATTGAAAATTGTTTATATTTAGAAATATTTCAAATGTATTTATAATTAAACATTTATAGCAGTAATTCGTTATTATGTAATTTTGGCTAACCTAAAAATGTGACAGGCTAATCCAATAATAAGCTAAGTTCTATTTTACATAAAATGAAAAATTACTTTATAATGATATAGGCCTAATTAAATAATTTAATGAAACTGTGCGCGTTTACTTAAGCTAAACAATAACTTTTGAAATTAAAAAAGTGATCATACAGTTGCTGAGTAGAGAACGCTTATCCTTTTTTTCAAAGTTACAGAAATTTGTCATAATTTATGTCCTGTTTCGAACCGCCAAATTATTTAAACTGTCTAACAATAATTGCTCTAAAAGTGGCTACAGTTTTTTTCATTAATATGTTATTTCGAATTACCCATTATTCACGTTGGCCTGCAAAAAATAATGAAAGTCTGCGCCCTTGGCTGCAGACCTGCACCAAGTGTGCGCGATCCTCTGAAGTCTTGTTGTTGCAATGATGGATCGGTCTCCACATTGACCCAACGATGGGTGAAATTAGATTTAAGGAGCGAACGCTAGCTCGCATGTGTGTCGATATATATTCAGTAGCACGTAACTTTGATCAATTTAGCCGTTTGTGAAAACATTAGCATTAACAGCTGTGAGCTTAAGGTTTTTTGTTTAATTAAGAAACGTATCGAATTTCTCTGTATACACTTTTGTAAGTAAGTTATAAATTTAATAAAATTAGTACAATGTCCAAGAAAAACTAAATAACAATATCGCAAAATAAATGAGATAAAGTATCAACTTTTATCAATTCTATTATCCATTATTTCTGTATGCATTGTGTAACGAGACATTTATTAGGTATATCAAGAACTTATTAAAAGTAATAACAAAGTTCATGTATAAGTAGCACGTGCTACTAACATAGACATCTTTCATGATGCTGGATAATTTATCAGTTCTAATTTCTACAACAACATAATCAATGGGCATAAACATGATTTAAGGTTGCATACTGTATAGTGTAGCTATATAATGTAATGTACACATTTAACTGTGTTGTAAAAAATTATAAAAATTACAGAGAATCCTTTACTGGTTACTAGGGTCACCTTTCAGTAATCTGAAATCATTTTATAATATAATGCTATCCAATATAATATGTGAATGTTTTAGCAATATAATGTAGTAGCTGTTTACTTGTAGAAACTATTGATCGTTATGTGAAATGTTGATTTTCCATGAGGAGATCTTATTGAGCATCAAGATTGATTTCTAAATTCTACATATGCAAATATAGTATATTTTTTAACCTTTATGACTATCACTGTCTTTGGCAAATATATTATGCAATCTATGAATACTAAATGCTATTAAACAGACTTTAGTAAACATGTTGCGATATGAATATCCATGCTGTAAAATATGTTCCACATATATCACGCTATCTCTCAGTGTTATCGCTTTTAATTGCACTCGCTCTATAGATCCGTTGACTTCTGACAAGCTTGCTTCTTGCTTCTGTATTTTCCGTGAATCAACTTGACCCGATGGTAATGCCTTCAATCTGCGCATCATTTCTCAACTCATTTGAAAACACAAACTCGATGGATTATTTTTTAAAGTTACTGGTAGAAGAGAGAGGGATGGTATTGACTGTTTGCTGCATAAATAGCGCGTCTTGTTTCACGTTAAGATGTGTTGAAAGATTAACATCATGCCGTCGCGTGCTAAGTTGTGCTAACGTTATGTTCACAGGCAATAAACTCGCGTACACTTGTGAGTAATAAATAAATAAGTTAATAGTATTTGTGAATATTTTTGGAATGAAAAAACTACATGGACACAAAATATGCATCTCTCTAATACCTTCATTTAGAAAATATAACAATTTAGCTGTATCGTTATACAGCTAAATTGTTATATTTTCTAAATGAAGGTATTAGAGAGAGCAATTTTCTTTACATCAGGAGATTTTTAAACGTTTTGGGACCATAACCAACAAAAATCTTGGCAATCTTGATTGAGCCGTTTACGGAAATAATTTTTTAATATGTTAAAAAACGACGATAATTGTGATATTGTAATCATTCCGTTTCCATACAAAATGACAAAATTTATTCCTCAAAAGTATATGCTTCTTCCAAGCTTCTTTTCAGTTTGATGCCGAGTCTTTTGTCTCGCGGAAATCACTACATTTTCACTTTTTGTATTTCCTTATGAAACAGAATCAGCACATGCATAAACGCATAAATTACGTGTTATGCATTTA
Organism: Oconnorella tubifera; assembly: GCA_034700105.1. NCBI lineage: Eukaryota > Metazoa > Annelida > Clitellata > Enchytraeida > Enchytraeidae > Oconnorella > Oconnorella tubifera. Next base: position 2,339 of record JAQIXG010003990.1, on the reverse strand, counting down.
AATCGGCTAAGCTGGCCAATTAATAATAAAGTGCGATATTATAAATTTGAAAACAAGTAGGCCTAGGGCTATTATTTCTATTAAAGAAATATACTGTTATGTGTTTTATCCGATGCAAGCTATTTAGACATTAATCCTTAAGCATTCTAAGATTCCTGATAATAAAACTCTCATCGTTCTAAACAAACTAATAAATTTTCATCATGACAGCTGGATGTGTTATGAAATAGACCTGAGGCCTAGTGTAACCTATTGACAAAAGGCCCCCCCGGGGTCACGGCCACGCCCCTCTCAGCTGCTGCGGTGTCAGGGTGACGCCCCCATCAGATGTGCACCTTGAACCAGGACCTTTTAGCCTGGCGGATCTAACAATTACAAATGGGTTATTTTCATTGATTTCAATGAATTTTCTTTGTGTCCCTCGTTGATTAGATTACATTAGGGTGATTTGTATGCATGAAGGGGTGTATGGTGATAATAAGGGATGCAATTGTGTGATATATTTGAGGAGGAGGGGGATTAATTTAGAAATGATAATTTAACACTGTTAATAATTATAGCGATTAATAATTAACCAAAATAACTTATGACTGTATTAAAACATTCATAGAGGAATATTAGTAGCAACAATTATGTGAATATTTCAATCACCCGTATGTCTATAAAGCATTAATTAATTCAAACAATATCAAGGAGCATAGGAAACACAAGAAACTATGTACAACAAAGTTAAAATACCACATTAATTGGCTATTACTATGAGTACTATTTACTATGTTCGACTGATATTATGATGCAATGTTATCAAATAATGACAGAAAACAAAAATACTCTTTCGTTTTTCAGAAAAACAAAAATACTCTTTCTGTTTTTCAGAAAAACAAAAATAATCTTTCTGTTTTTCAGAAAAACAAAAATACTCTTTCTGTTTTTCAGAAAAACAAAAATACTCTTTCTGTTTTTCAGAAAAACAAAAGAGCCTGATGTCGGATAGAGATATGCTAAAATAGCGTCTTGCTTCCAATCTGAATTGTTCAGTTGTTCGAACAATAATTGATGTATATTATACTTTTATTACATAATAATAATTGGCTTACGTTGGCGTACTGTTAGTCAATATATAATATATTTTTTTAATTCCTGTAAATTTAATTTCCAATAAAGTGAGTACCAATTGTTGAATTTGGGTCTTGTACATTAATGTCCATTATTAAAATTGCATAAAAATTGCACAATTTTTATGCAATTTTTGCCCTGGTCAACATTTATCAGACATTGATAAATATAGTTAGTAATGAAATTATATCAAGAATGATTTACCCCCCTCACCCCCCTCAGAAAAACCACAATTTGATAACTGAATGAAATGCGTTTTTGTTTAATTTTAAAATGTATAACTTTTAATATTATATGGTGACATTATATAATGAACGCCTCGTTGAGAAATACAAATATGATACTGAAGCTTCCTTTTACAGGAAATAATATTTTTAATTTGTTAACTAACCTTATAAATATTTCAAAGCGACATATTTTAACTAATCCCTCTTGTCTTTGTTTTTTATTTACTACCGGTCGTGATTGTGACGGTGAACTTGAGTATAAAATATAACTCGTTGTTATCAGATTTAATAATCCGAGCAATTTTCTTCAGAGATTGTTTTTAATAGATCATTAAATGTAAAATATAAATAAAATGACTCGAGTGTTTTGTTATATGCCATTGGGATGCGATCAATACTGAGTGCAAGTGTTTGTCGTATATAGCGCGTTTGTTTGAGAAAGTGTTATTATTGTTAAAAGCTGCGAATAAGGAATAGCCCGCAATAAATGCCAGAAACTTATTTATTTCTAAATCGAATATGATGGTAAAAATGCATTGTTATACCAAAATATAATATTTGTTTAAAATCTGACATCCTTTCAGTTACTACCATCGTTTCATGGCAGAAATTTGAATCATTTCGGATGTGGGGGAACAATCTTCAAAAATTGGATAATTGCATCTTTGATATAGGGTTGTCGAATCCAACTCCCCCCCCTCCCCTCTTAAATTTAGGTCATCATTGTTATATTTTATTCCATTGCCTTGAAAACTGTGAATATGTGTGATTTTAAGTGAATGATTTTTCTTTACTCGCTCCTTTGTTTGTGCTATTAATTGATCAATACACAGGCCTAGAGAATGCTGTGCATTGTTTTCTGTAAAACGGCGGCACGGACGTCTCCACTTAGCATTTCCGCCCACGGGCCGCAAGGCATTGGGCTGCAATTGGCCTCACGGTGCCCCAGTGGGCTTCTAGTAGCAGTCTCTGATCCTTGTTGAATGATTGAATCTA
>JAQIXG010003989.1:0-13683 GCA_034700105.1 Oconnorella tubifera | reverse complement strand
AAAACATATTTTTGTCATGTTAAAGATGTGATTTTAGAAGTGCCCCCCCCCCCTCACCTTTGTGACGATGTAATGATTTTTTGCGTTGGATACATGTATTTTGAGACCAAATACGTGCAATTGGAGAACAAAACTGAGTGATAACTTAAAAAAAAAATTATAACCCCCCCCCTCCCTTAGTTAATTCCTGGCTACGCCACTAATATAGGCCTACATAGTGACGTAGTTATTTAACTTTCTCTTATATTATATAGTTAACTAAGCGGACGGCTGTTAAAGTTTGAGACAAGAATCTATAATTTTTGACTTGACTACAGTTTTATTGTTGATTACAGCCAAATCTCTTCAACTCCGCTTAGTGACATTTTAAAAGGCATTGATTATTTTAGTAGCAAATCTTAATTAAATGAATAACATTATCATTTCTGTCAATTAATTGTCATTAATAAACCGTTATATTTTTTATATATGGCCTGCATTTTTTAAAATTCTTTTTGATATAGACAATCTACACTTCATAGTCCAAAGCTTATCACGTACAAATAATATATTTCCTACGGAAGATTTAATTAAAAACTTAAATTTCGTAGTTATAGCAAGTTGAGTGTTTAGTTGCACGTCGACGACGATGCTTACTGATACCTCGACACGTAGCGTAATAAATTCCCATCACGCATTTGTGTACATTCAGTTTCAATCTTCCACATAACCGATTCAACCCCGTCCGAAACTGTTGACCACATGCGCTGTAAACAAAGAAATTAATCGCGAAATTCGAGAAGTAGATAAGTTGAAAGATCTCCTGCCAGAGGTACTTGTTTCGAGATACAGTATTGTTCTTCCAGAAGATTTCGTGAAAGAGAGAATGAATTCTAAAGACGTGGGCCGGTAGGGTGAACAAAACGGTCACAGACGATAGAATTAGCAGCATTCGAGCTGTTCGATATTGAGTTTTGCCCTTTAGTAATCTCTTTACTCTTTCTTCTAGTAAGGCTCCAGTCTTTCCTCCGGTAGATTGAAGCGAAACAATATGTCGTTGCTGACTTGATTTGGCCGTATTTGAGGTAAATTTGATGTGCATACTCCCGCTGGCTGATACAGATGTCTGTACCAAGGAGCGTCTTCGATGAGGCACAGTGCAAAGAGGGGCCTGTCCACCGGGATGAGCCAATGTACCCGAGGTCCTGTTTATATAATCACCGGCTATGCTGCTCTGATTCTGATATCTATGAATTTTCAGAATGATTCTAAAGTTAAGGATAGCTATAATGAATGAAGGCAAGAGACAAGAGACGACGAGATCGACGCTTGTAATTGCCATCTCCAGATAATGATTACCAACTACTGGACCACAAATCGGTCTAAAATGTTGCAGTTGAGATACTTTGTACTTCCATATTGTAAAGGCGTAGAAAGTTAACGCAAATATTAACATAAGTAAGATAACTCTTCGAGCTTTACCCTTTGAACAGAAGTGATCTTTACGTAGAGGATGATACACTGTGATGTAGCGTTCACTGGTGAAGCTCACGACACTCCACGCGGCCATGAAACCACTGAATTTATTGGCGTAATGTACCGCCTGACACCAGCCGTGGCGGGTAAATAACCGACAGTTGACTCGCTCTAGCCAGATTATAAGAAGAGCTAGCAGGAAGACGATGTCAGCGATGGATAAAGTTGAGAGATAGAGACTGGACGATAATCTCTGTAGATGAGTGAAAGAGAAGACGGCTAATGAAAGAGTGTTTCCTACTATTCCTACTACTATGATGACTGGGATTAGGTAAAAGTTGAAATAGTCGAGAATTGTTAGAGAGGTGTCGGAAAATCGATCAAGATATCCCCCAGCATTCACATCTAGCATTGTGTCGTTGTAGACAGTTTGCGATCTAAGAAAACGCTCGTTGTCAAATTCCTGAGAAACGTTGAAGCCATCCAATTGAGATCTTTCAATATATCCGTCATCGTCAATGAAGAATTGTCTGGCTTGATCAAATGACATGATGGAAGATTTATCCGATAAGTCTTTAAACTTTGAATGTTTCATAGTAACTTAGATCAATCTGAAACACAACAAATTATTTTAGCGATAATTAAATTGTGTTTATTATATTCAGTAAAAAATATTGTATACGCCTTCTATCACCGCTGTGCCCAGTTGTAACAGTTACTAATACTTGTGTAACCTATCTCCTTCGTTATTAAATAAACGGTTTTTACCTGATCAATGATAATGCCACTAATACCGATTTTCACTAAATACCAGTAACTATGATGATCTGTGCATTTGTAACTATGATCTATTACATTAATTATAACCATGCGTAACTATGATCCGCGTATTTACAATCACAAATAATATCTTTAGGACCTAGTTATATATTTAAGTTTTTATTAAATACGTGAGCAAGATCTTTTTGCTTGTTATTTTCACAAATTAGGCTACAAAAGTCTGACAGTTGAAGATAAAAAGCGTCTGTCAAAAATATTGACAATTATAGTAAATTATCTCGACAACAATATTGTCTGCACCACTGCGGATAATATGTGTATCCGTACCATGAAATGTTTGATCTAATTACGAATTTATTTATCATCAATTTTATAGCTTCTTAGTTTGCGTTTTGTTTTTGTATTAATACTACATAATTAAATAAACTATCTTTATAGGAAGAGTTCTGTTTGCGATTCTCAACGAACAAAAACAAGAATAATTTGTAATTCTTGTTGCATTTCACACGCGGGGTGTTTTGACGAGTTGATGCAATCCATCTTTAGGCTTGCTTTGATGCTAATTAATGCTGAGCACTGCAGTTTCCTTATTAAAAAGTGTTTTTATAAATGATCTCATGCATTGACAATTTAACAACATTATTTATTACAGTAAAAAATTGAGAAGTCATCGCGCGTGCAGGAATAAAAAAATTACGTTCAATGTTGTGTTATATGTACATCCGTGCAAGAAATTCATAAGCTAAAAAGAATAAATAAAGTTATTAAAAAATAATGGTCTACGACATTTATCATGTTAGTTGTTTAATAAATTAATGAGCAAATATAAAGAAAAATACAAAAAAATTGGATCAATTGATCATAATTTGCTTTCATTTAATCGATAGATTCTACTGAAAGTAAACATACTTAAAGCAAGCCAAGACAACATGTTTTTATTAACAATTCATCGGTCTTGTCTTGCAAAAACGACGCAGATGATTTCTTCGTTTCATTAATCCATAATCCAGTTATCTAGTTAGTTAGAACTGTTGATTAGAATAGATAGTACTATAGGATGATATATTAGATTCATAACAAGTTTTTTTCTGCAATTAAAGTTATAACAATTATAATTAGTCGCTTAAGTTATGCGTTGTAATATCACGACATCATGTTGACGTTATTAATGTCACGTGGCAATTTAAAAACAATATCAAAAACAAGTTAAAAATCTGTTTTTAATTAATATCCGCTCTAATATTCAATTAGAAACAATTATGGTATCATTATTCTAGTACACATGCATAATAATCACGACACAGGAATTGATGCAATTAACTTCTAGATCAAATTTGTGACAAATATAAAAATACAATCTAATTATTGCAGTATATGAGCTGTCTTATATATGGTTCACTGAAATATGTCTCTTCAGCATTTAATTCAACAGTTCGAAATAAACGCACAGCACGCGTTTATACTGCATATTTCACATCAAGAAAATGAATAAAAATGTAGTAAAGTAAAAATCATTTCAAAGGAAAATAAATCAATAAATTAAAAAATGTGCGAAAAGTGATTTTTAATTAAGATTATAACATCTTTAAAATGAACAATAGGCTATCAGCCTTTCTAAGTTGTCATTATAGTTCACGTATAGCCCTTTTGCAAAACTGGAACACATTTTTTATAAAAATTTGAAGGGTATTTTAGGCCTAACGATAAGTCGAATAGGAAAACTGAAATACAATTTGTCCAATATATGAAACTAAGGCAGATTTGTCTGATGTATAATTTTAAAGAATGAAAAGTTAAGACTTTAAATTGGATAGATTGAGGCATATATTCTTTATTTCCTTGAAATAATTTGCATTTTTTTCTTTCAAAAGCTTATATTTTATATAGGCCAATTAGAAACAATTAAACATTTAGACTCTAATGATCTTCGTAGCCGAGTCATAAAAATTCAGTAATATGCAGTAATATGTTTAAATAATAGGCCTACACAAAAGAGTCGATTTTAGAATGTTAAAAATATGTGTTCAGACCAAAAAGATAATGAATAAATTAATCTCAAGTATGTAATGACGTTTATTATAAGAAAGATCACTCACATAATTGAATATTCACTTACACATGCTGTAAGTACTACATAGGGTACTAAAAATTAACAGTGTGTTGATTGAACTTTATTTATCCCAGTTTTTCTAGATTGTGTGTTTAACTTATTTCTTCGTATAATATATTGCCAAAAATATTTAGAGTTTGCATCACTAATGCAATACTTAAAAAATAGCTTAAATGTAACTCATCCGCAGAAATGACATTTGATAATTATTTTAAAAACGCCTTTAAAGAGACGATCACGACACTGTTTCTCACGCATTAGTCACGCCATGAATACTTGCAACAGAATACATTTTTTGTCAGTTTAGCAGATGTTTTAGATCAGTGATTAGTCGCCTTTATAAACGCCGACTTTGAAAAATAATCCGGAAACGCTTCTTTAAAATTAATAGAGCACTTCTGCTAGCTAAATATAATTGTCTGCCGTCTTCAAGTCCTGAAGGATTTTTCGATAAGAAAGCAGTAGTTTTGTGACTAGATTTCTCAGAGAGATCATATTTTTAATAATAGTATTCAATTTTACTGTCAGAATGACATGTAGAAAATACGTTTTATGCAGTAAAAAAGTGAAAATCCAGTAATTTTACTGCTACTAGCAATAATTAGTCATTTTTTTCTAAGACTCAGCCATGATATTATACCGGAAGCTTCATATTCACTTTATTAATTTCTCATTTTACGAAGTCTCATTTTGAACGAACTAATTTTACAAATTAATCGGTAAATGAGAGCGTTGGACTATTTAAAGCAAAAACTCTAAGCTGCCTATTTTTGACAGTGACTATTACCTCGATAGACTATTTATGGCGATTTCCAAGAAGATGGTAACTAAAGTAATTTTTTACAATTATCGATGGATGCAGAGAAATATTTCAACTGAAGGAATGATATTATATCAAAGAAAAACAGACATACATATTTTTGATATTCTTTTTGGTTCAATTTTTTATAATCTATTTTTTGGAAACTGAAGTAATTTATGCTTAAATAGGAACATTATATACTATATACAAATTGAAATGGATGAATAAGTAATTTTATAATTTAAATTGAGGTTTAATGCACTTAGCTTAATCAACCTACGCTGCAGTCAATATTATGGTTCAAAATATTTAAATACGATGCAAGATATTTACTTTCTTCGAACAACCGCAGCTATTAAGCCCAACTAAAATTACGAAATAACATTTCTATTATTACTAGAAATAATAAATTATTATATTATAATAACAGATTTTACTGATTAACTTTTTATAATGAGCATAATATTATGTTATTTATGTTAATTTATTATAATCAGTATATAGGCTATGTCGTGAAATAAGTACAATAAAAAATAAGAAAGAAAACTATATAGATCCACATAGTTAAAAATGAGAAATTTAAATTAAATCGAGTTACAGGCATAATTGAGAAAAGTGTCTGTTTTCAAGGTAGTTTTATTGTGTCCCATGACTCCGAAGTGTAGCCATTCCAAACTGATGTTTTTATCCACCCCATTTTGTTTTTATCAAAACCTTGGGAATGAAGTACCGAGGTAATAAAAAAAAAAAAAATTGAGAAAATAATTTTTTTTATAAAGTCGGCCTATTCTGTCTTATTCTATTCATTTGTTGGAATTTTATCAATTTATTTATCAAATCCTTCTAATGGAAAGTCTATGTTATTGTTGGTCTACTTAAACAGTCGTGGACAAATTAGGTTCGTTTAACTAAGCAACATTAACTGGTCAACAATTGCAACTTTTCGATTTATCTTATTAGTAAGGATTGCGGAGGAGGATCGTCATAGAGATCTTATGAAAGGTAGACTAAGTCAGGTCCACAGTAAACTGAATTTATTGTACTGTTTTCGAATTTTTCTATCCACGAAGAAAACGGAATAGACTTGTCCTTGTATCTTTCAGTCTATTAAGATTAATTTAAAGAAGAGTTTTCTAAATGGATAAGTAATAACAATTGAAATAAAGATATATGTATTTTTGTTATTTGTCATTTTTTAATAGCTCTTTAAACGTTATAATTAATTTACTATATACAGTTAATATTAGGTATTGTTCAATTATAGATTTTTAAGAAAATGCATAGAGGCTTTATAATATTTTTTATAAATAATCTATCAAATTGAAATGTAATGTTTTTCCCTATTTTTTATTAGCTTATTTAGATAACTAAAATTCACAATGAAATGATTGGACAAGGAGCATCGGGTCACAAGAACCCTCTTACGATAAAAAATTCAAACTTATATGCAATAGCAATACACAATGATATGCAATAGCCATGTAAACATAAAATAAAAGCATCATTTTAAATTAATTCTTAAGCTACGCATAAATGGATAAAATAATGCAAAATTCAAACAGAAATAAAATGCGATTGAAACGCATTAAAAGCTATTCACAAAGAAACAACAATAAGGTTGATATCGTGTAATTTAAATATATCTTCTAGAAAAATTAGCATAAAAGAAATTTAGTTCATGTACGTGCAACCATGGATTTTTAACCCTTGAACTAAAAACCATCTGTTCTAATTTCAATGCGAACATGTTCCTTGAACATTTTTTTTAATAAAACTCTTTGGTATTGCATCTTTCATGAGTTCAAGATAGTAGTGCTTCGAGTCCAATCAACCTAAGCCATAGATATAATAATATAAAGTAAAGCAAGGTCAGCTTTCAATCTCCTTACTTCTAGGGATGAAAGTTAAGGATTGTACGATGCTTAAGACACTCAATAAATTTAAACCCTGGCAAGAACTTTAATAACATTGAGGAAGAACATTTCCAATTATAATCCAAAAAATGCTGCATTTGAAGTTCAATGTACGTTTTCTCGTAAATTTTTCAGTTTTTAACTTCTACAAATAGCTACTATTATCCTTGACAAAAATAACTAAATAATAAAGTAAAAATAATAACTGTAAAATAATAAAGTTCATTGGCGGAGCTCTTCGGCTAATAAGGGATTATCAATTTTAACTTTATTATCCAGTTTTGATTAATCAGATGAGTACTGAAAGTCTCGCATTTGGAATACTTAAAATCAACTATAAATAGTAATTTGCAAAATACGACTTAGCCATTTTTTATATTTACCATGAAATATGAAGTAAAGAAAAATTATAATTTGACGAATATGGCTAATTGGAGCATAGCTGGACACATGGCAATAAAAGACAGAGAACAAATTGTAATATTTGTTGCAGAATAAAGTCTCCCGCTAATGACAAGAGAAGAATAAAAATGAGATATGCTTACACATGTTTTAAGTGAATTAAATTACATGAAAGAAATGTTCTGGCAACGCAAGGCCAAGATACGAATAGGAAATTAATTGGTTTGTTATCTTCCCTGAAAATTTATCTAAAGATTCAGCCTTTAATTCTTGGTTTTTAAATTCAATTTTGTATTAAGTGTTCTTAACTTAAGCGAAGAAGAATTGAATTTAAATGAATACTGGCAATAAAACATAAAGTATTTAAATGAGTACCTCTTTGATAGAATATTTACTTCTGATACAAAAAATAATAATTAATTATTAATGCCACAAGATAAGTAACAATGCACATCATTGTTGCACGATATTGCAACAAGCTTGCAATATCGTACATTGCTTTTTTACAAAAGCATGCAATATTATATTATGAACCCAATTTTTATAAAATCGTAAAGCAACAATAATTTCTTATATGGCAATGATATTTTATTATTAGACTACTCTTTTTACACAGTCTTTTTTTTGTTTTAACGCTGAATCTTTTACAAGCGCAATCGCACATTAGCAGTCCTCTTTACTCTTCGTCATCAGGACGCAGCTTTCTGACAAAATCAAGCTCAGCTGGAATGATTAAGTAGCAAAAACTCTCTGACGAATACTCGAGAAGTCTTGAAAATTTCTTTTAGCAATTTAATAATAATTCAAGAAGTCGAATCTACAAGCGTCTTCTGTATTATAGCACATGATGCTTACATATTATAGCGAAATCATTAGTAAATAGTATTCAATATTATTGTTTGAATTATATTATAAATACTATTATACCTCTATTTAAAATATTATTGTACCTCATCGTATATTTTGGTACTATAGAAAAAATTTATATTGTGAAATACAATTCAGTAATAAAGTTTTCTTGTATTAATTAACGTGTTGTATTAATTGTATAATTTTGCTCATTAAATGAAATTCACGTTATAAGAAAACCGTCAGAATCTTGATCCTAAGTTAAAATTAAATATTTAAAAATTACTAACCGATTTATTCATATAGAGTTTCGCTAACATTCAAACACTCGATAAATTATATTGTAGCGCACTGTAACAGCTACGATGATCGATTAATCAATAACATTTCGCTGATTGATTTTTCGCAATGATAATAAAATGCATTATTGGTCAGCTTGTTCTGTTCCTGATATACATAATTGTTTGTCGTTTCCGTAAAATAATAACAGTCTTCAGTTTTCAAGATGAAACCTTTTCTCATTATCACGTTTCTAACAATGCAACCAGCTCTACAATAACAATTGTAATCGATTTAACAACTGTTGATGAATGATTAATTTTAATTATTTATTAATAATTTCTAATTATGCACTTTATTTATTTCATTGCTCATTATTGCGAGCATATATAGTTATACAATTCAATCTTCTTTACATTCATATACTAAATTGCGTGCAGTCTACAGCGAAAATTAGTACGATCTATATTGTTTACTTTATTTAACTGATACATCATGCATTTGCATTTATTTCTGTCTACGAGACGATAGAAGATTTATATATAGTAATTATGAAAATGTATTTCTATTTTACTTTCCAATTTATGTAATAATTAGAAAATCTAATTTAAGCTGCGATAAGTTGTACTGTTAACGTAATCACTTTTTACTACACAGAAAACACAACAGAATATGCAGTGGAAAAGACAATCGATAAATTATGTAACGAAATGCATAAATGAAATAATCTTATCCTTCAAATAAACCAAATTTTTAAATATTAAAGTATATTGTGGTGTCATACATGCATGCGGTGGCGCGCGCAGAATTTATTCCAGAGGGCGGGAATCAAGTTGACATTCTCCAATTGATTTCGGGTTTCGGTGCATCTACAAGCTGGTCTAAAAATAGTTTTTAGAAATGTATGGTTTTACGGTTCGGATTAAACTTATGATTAGCCCTAACCCTCACCTAATCTAACCTTTCCTAACCCTAAAACATAAATTATAAACATCTATTTATATACCAGCAAAATATTGTTATTATATTTTTAGATAATGAACATCAACTATGCATGGATAACATCATGAGAACAGCTAATTATGCATGGATAGGAGGGAGGAAAGATTTAAAAAATGTATCGTAAAAAATGTATTGTTTTTGTTTCATTTTTGATAAAACTTTTATTTTGACAAATAATGCAATTTTAGTAAATGAATTGCTTGTGAAAGAAGCGCACTGTAGAACAGCTGGCATATGTTTTGCGCGCAATCGGCTTTTAGTTGACAATATAATCAACTAAAATTGTGTTAATCCAATTGAAATCAAAAAATATTATGTAGAGGAAGATTAGAGAAAAATAGCCGAAAGGCAAAATGGTATTATAGTTAACAAATGAATTTGTTATAACGAATGAATTTTTTGTTTGAATGATACTATAGTAAACGGGTGAATTTTGAAATTCTATGTCAAAACAGTTTCAGAATATGGTCTAGATCACGAATTATAAATGTATATTATATTAGGTAATATTAAGAATTTTAGTGTGTAGAATTTAACATTAAGAATATTAGTATGTAGATTTTAATATTAAGAATATTTAATATTAGTATGTAGTAATTACTGTAATTAATTTCTAAATTTGCTTAGAGAAATTAATGTTTTACTATTTATGCGCACTATATAGATTATTTAACTGTTAACTATTATAACATTTGAAGTGTTTCAGTATAACACTAGATTAAAATATTGATATTTATTTGTAGTTTTCTTATAATTTGATTTGACGTATTTCAAACTGAAATGTATGTGAAATAAATGTACTGAAAGAAGCTTCTTTCTGAAATGTACTGAAATAAATGTGAAATGCACGCATTTAATATAACTATAGGACCATAGTATTTTTCTTTTTTGCCAAAAATGTACATTGTATTTATTTACTATTTAATTGAAATAACCTTCGAATCTTATCAATAATTATGAAAGTATTCATCATTATATATAAACTGTCATATTTTTTATTCTGAATAGCGCTGTTAGAATCACAAGTTATATTTAATCCATAGCAAACGTTATAACCAAATTTTATAATCCAAAGTTTTATTCACAGTTAATATGGAAATATTTATCTGTAGAGATTAAATACAACTTTGCTTAAAACTTTAACAATAATACACTCTTAATGGATCTATTTTGAGCAAACAACTACTGCTAAGATTAGCCCTGTTTTTTCACCCCTAGGCTCTTTATACCTAATTCTATCATCGTTATTAAAGCGTAAAAATCTGTCTGCAATGATACAAGTATATTGAGTTCATCTTTTAAAAATGTCTCCAGAAATGAAATCAAATTATGCATAATATATTTGCTAGTAGAAGAGACACTGATTCAGAAACGGAATTCGCTAATTACAGATGACAGTTAGTTGATGGCACTGTATTCATTTACACAGTTCACAAAGATCAGAATCGAAAAAGAAGACTGCAGATTAGCTTATTTATTTATTCGTTTATTTCATCATGTATATATATAATATATAGCAAGTCAATAATATAAATATTACGTAAATGATAAAAAGGTCATAGATATATGTTCAGGAAGAACACTTAAATGATGCCACATTACATATTTCAATAAGTAAATAGTTTTACATATATACAAAATAAAATACAAAATATATACCAACTTATACCAACTTTAAATTTATTATCATAATTTAAAATTATTAAGAAACATTTTTGCAAATATTTAATTATTTTATTCCTTTATTTAAAAAGTTAACGAATGTCAAAATTTTTAGATTTTGAATTTAACAAGTAATGCAATTCTGTCATAGAGGTTGTTTGAATTAAGTTAATGAATATAAATATTTTAATAGCAATAATAATGATTGTGTATATACGCTGTTACAGTATGCAGTAGGGTTATACGTCTATAAACGTGTGACAATTATTAATTCATTGACATTAAGATCATTGACATGAAACTAATAATTAAAAATAGTCAATTTTGGTTTTATGCGAAAAGGTATAGCAGCCGATTCTTATTGTTTCATTATTATAAATATGCATAAATCTCGTTTAACAGAATAAAATGATTGAAACAAAATGAATTCTAAGTTAAAACTGTGGTTTCAAAGAGTTGAGAAGCAGCCATAGAAATACTTCTTTTTTTCATTTAATTGCATCGGCAGATTGACTATAATTATCAAATCTTTATGTTCCTGTATTTAATTATCAAATCCTTATTCATGTTCTTACTAAGAACATCTATAACGATTTGTTGATCAAATACTATGAACTTTTGCTAGTATTTGGTTATCAAAGCGTTAACTTCTTGAGGTATTTGCATTTATTTGTAAGTCGGAGCGTAGAGGGAGGCTCACAGAGCATCAGTCCACTTCGTCCTTGAGAGTATACCGAAGGGATTTATCTGAATTTATCTGCATTTGTCTGCACTCTCAAGTCTTTCTCTGCTCTTCCAGCAATAGTCAACTATCAGCTGCAGCTCTGCTTTATCTGCCACATCTTTTAAACTCGCTTTAAAACCAGATTGCTTTCTTTAAAAAATCCATTTCTTTGTATAATTTACAAATATACTTCTAATAGATGAATTTTGAATCTGATTCGTTCTATCTATCGAAACGAAAATAACAAAGCCGAACTCAAATTATAACGAGTATCTAAATTAAATAATGAAATAAAAAAATTGTTTAGCAGTATTCTTGATAGTTTTTCATCTTCTGTTTTTTTATGAGAAAATTGAGAATCTGTTTTAAAATATGCGCTTTAATATTATATCTCCAAGTGGATCAAGAATTGTCACGAAATGATGCAATCACGATGCGTAGAATCATATCAAAATCCAGGTCAGCAATGTCTATCTGCTGAGCCTCGGCTATCAACAGCAATGTACAATTAATGCGCTTCTCGACGAACGAGTAGTTTAAGCTGAAGCTCACATGGGATGAAAGGTGCAAATGAGGTGAAAGTCGGAAGCTGTGATTTCGCATTAAACGAAATACGGTGTTATGACATGCAAAAAGTTACTTTAATCATCGCTTAGATCATGCATATACAGCTCTTAAAGGTCGACAGAATATGCAATATCGAAATGAAGCTAACTAAAGTATTTATATTTTTCGGCGAGGGCCCTAATTTGTTTCTATTTAGTGTGATATAGTATATTTATTGTAAATATTTTAAGTAAGAATGTGATGATTTTCAAAGGATCAGGGTTAGGATCCTGGTGATGATGGAATGAAAATCGTGGTGCCACATTGTAGTTACATCTATGTTAAATAATTAGGGTTAGATTTTGGGCGTAGATGTACATACCATTTTACGATCCAAATGGATTAAAATTGGCAGTATTATATTGAAATTCAAAGTAAAATATTTAGCTGCATTGAGGACCAGATATAAATTATAATGTATCATTACAGCTTTTGACTTAACATTGCAACTACAGTAATACATTGTAGATGTAGCTGAAGTTAAGTGACTAGGGTTAAGATTCGGGTGTTGATAGGATAAAAACAATGGTGAAATACTGTGGTTCAAACTTAGTTGAACCATTAGGGTTAGAATTGGGGTGTAAATGTATGTTTTGCAGGCCGATGCAAATGGATTAAAATAAGAGTCAAACTGATGGAACTCGTAATATATTATTTAACTTGACTAAAGTTAAGTGACTAGGGTTAAGATTCTGGTGTTGATAGGATAAAAATAATAGCGAAATACTGTGGTTCAAACTTAGTTGAACTATTAGGGTTAAAATGGCGGTGTAGATGCACGTTTTACAGGCCGATGCAAATGGATTAGAATTAGAGTTATTTGACGGTAGTTGGTATGTATTACGGAAGTCAGCGATTTTTGCACTCGTTGACTTAGGCCTACCTTACACGATAGTTTATAGGCTTTCGAATGTTCTAGATTGCGTGAGTAAGCTAATAATAAATTGTTGCTAACAATTTCCCCCCCCCCCTCGACTTTCATGTAGGTCTAATTAGTAGGCCTAAGCCCTTTAAAGTTAATTGAAAACATATTTATGATATTCTGGCTGCGGGCCTAGGCCTGCACGTGTTCAATAAGATAGGCCTAGAACATTCTAGA
>JAQIXG010003988.1:0-13685 GCA_034700105.1 Oconnorella tubifera | reverse complement strand
GAATAATACTGTTGTACTCAATCATTACTTTAACTTCTAAATGTTTTTTAACCCCAATTAAAGCGAATCTGCATAAACTTTTTTGCGAGAAGTTTTTAATGTAGGATAGTTAATATTTACATAAAAGCAAGAAAAAAAACAATAGCAACAATAATTATATTAATAATAACATACAATATAATCTGGTGAACAAATGTTGTAGCATTTTTATTCAATGTTCTAAGTGCACGAAATATTGAAGCAATGAAAAAATAAAGCTCATTTGTGATAAATTATTAACTAGAAAAAAAGTCAGTGGATTCATTTTTGTGTTGTCTTCTAGCCTATGGGTTACAACCCAGCTCTCCCTCCAGGCTATGATAGCCCAATGCCCAGGCCCGCTAGGAGACGCTATGACGCGCACAGTCGCCAAGGTAACCGACTTCATGACGTTAACCTGCAACCCTAGCCCAGACTGCCAGCTGCCATCTGCTGCTGACTGTCTGAACGAGCTGTCTGGTGATATCGCGGCGGCTAGCAGCTATGAGCCGCCTAAGGATTACACAGGCCAGCAGCGGCCTATGAACTGCAGGCGAGCCTATGGGGCGTCGTCTGATGCAAGCCCACCAACTTGTTATGATTATCCATTCCAATGGGGCTACATGTGCCAGTGAGTTGTTTACTTTAGAACAGTAGTAATGTAGGAGTTTAGTAATGAATATATTAGTGTATTAACTACGTTATATTAATAATGTAGTGTAGTGAATATTATAATACACTGAATACCATATTTGCAAGAATATAACTTGTGAGTTTACAAGATTTTGCATACCCCGCACCTACCTCTGCGGGGTATATTTGTGTGCGGGTTATCTAAAAAAATTCACAATTTCAAAAATCTGCGGGTTATACAATATATGCGTGCATGATTTATATTCATGAAAATACTTTATTAGTCAGACTATTAGTTCATAGTATTTTATTCAAGAACATCATCACTTGCTGCATCCTTTATCACAACTCTAAATTTATCGTATCTCATTCCATCTGCACATTGATTCTATAACTTTCTGCACCCTTTAGTATACCATTAGTTATTATACTAAAGGATGCATAATATTAATGCGTACAATATTAATTTAAGTGTGCAATATAAATGTACTATTGTTTGTTTATTGTTCAGAGTGAAATCTAAGGCAAAGACTTGCGTAAAGACCTCCATCACAGGATGCGATCAGACGATGCAAGATCAGCTCGATATCGCTGTCGATGTGCAGACAGAACAATTTAATAGCGTATGCAGTAAAGAAGGTCAGTCATCTTACTCTTAATTCATTCTTTGTGTTCAGGTTAAGATTTTATGTTTAAAGTCTGGATTTCCTTGTCATATGAATGATGTTGAAGACGTAGCTATCAATTTATTTGCTGTCAAGTGTTGTTACTTTCATTGTTTAGTTGCATCGTGTGTGTATTTAGAGGTAGTTTTTAAGCTGACTTTATTTTCTTTAGCATTTTTAGTTGAGAATTAAAATCAGTTTAAGCTTTATGGGCTTGCTTTGCGGCATGGATAAGTGGATGTATGGATGGATAGATTACGTGTTAAATTAATGAATGGATGACTGAATGGATGGATAACTGATAGGATGGATGAATGGATGAATGATGAATGAAAGAATGTATTAGTGAATGAATGAATGGATGAATGAATGGATTGATGGATAGATAAATAAATAAAAGTCCAGATAAATGAATGAATAAATGAGTTTATGAATGTGCATATAGAGTAGATTAGTTAAATATAATAGATTAGTGAATGTATTTATTGAATGGATCTGTTGCATAATTATACAATAAATGTATTTATTTAAAAAGGAAAAACATATTCATTATTGTATTTTTACAGAAAACAACTGTCAAGTAGAAAGCGCTCAGCAATGCATGAGTCAACTCATTGATGTTAGTTTCAGTTATGGCTCAATGACAGACAGTGATAAAAAGAATGCATGCAGGTTACTAAAACTAATTTATATACCTACATTATATATAATTTATATGTGTACATTATTTATATATATAATTTATATATATATATAAATGTATTTGCATATATGTATTTGCTATTTAAAATTGTAATTTATCGATACTAATAACTTTGCATTAATATCAATAATTTTGTATCAGGTGTATTATGCTATCTAAATACTAACATGAAAATGTTAAATAAAAAGCTATCTAAGTATTAACTACGAAATATTTTACGTTTACTTGATGAAACCTATCGAGAAAGGATTTGATGAAATATTTGTACTTTTATTTAAAGTTATTCAATCTTACATTGCCAGACTGATAGCTCAGTACCAGCAGTGCATATGGAATGGCCTGATCTACTGTTCTCCATACATCTCACAATATATCTGGACATCAGTGGAAGCTATAGTCATTGCAGTCAACTGTCCACTACCAAATACCAGTCAGTTTAATATAAGATGGCATCATTTTAGTTAGATGTCATCATATTAGCCAACTATCATCATTTTAGTGAGCTATCCTCATTTTAGTCACTATCATCATTTTAGCCAACCGTCATCATTTTAGCCAGTTGTCATCATTTTATGACCATATTAGTCTGTATTATCCAATTAAATGTGCCTATGTTTGCTAGTTTTTACGTGAAAAATATAAACTTGATATATGAACATTGGTCAGCCGAACTAGTCGTTTTTGTATAGGCTCTAATTTGGCTAAATTAATTGTTTTTCCAACCAAACTTGTTACATTAATTGCTTTTAAATAAATCTGTCTGTCAGCTTTCACTCTATTCTGTTTACGCCTCCTTCTTATTAAACTATTAAATTATTAAACTATTAAACTGTCCAATAATTATTATTTAATATCGAATTAAATTATTCTTAGAATAAACATTATCACCATGACATTTTTCTGTTGTTAGATGAGACACCAACCACCCCTCCTTCCACCACACAAACTACGACCCCCAGTGCTACCCCACCACCCACTACTCGGACCATTCCCCCCGGACAAAATCTCCCACCCACTACCACCACCACCGCAACGACAACCCCTCCATCAGTTCCCCCCACTTGCGGTATAGCTGCTATGGCCAAGTGTATCGTTAAGTTCACAGACGCTTTAACGATGTTTTCATTGAAATATAATTCCGATACTTCAGGCATTTGCGGGTTAGTAAGCTTTTTGTTATTTATTACAAAACTGTCTGTATATACTGTATTTACAGTAAAACCGTCTATATACACTGTATATACAGTAAAACTGTCAATATACACTGTATACTGTATATTTACTATATTTACCTTTACATAATGTCTGTCAAAAATCGACCCCAATAAATTGACTGTTAAATCTTAATGTTAGGGTTAGAGTTTGGGTTAGGTTTAGATGTAAGATTTAAGTTAGCGTTAGGATTCGATTTTGGGTTAAGTTTAGGATTGGTTTGAGATACAGTTTAAATTACAATAAACTATATTAAGTTGTCTTTTTATATAGTCAGATAACCAAAATTATCAATTAACAGAGTCATATGTTTTGTCTAACTAGACATGATATTAGTTTAAGTTTAATTTAGTTTCTTTTAATTATATATAAATTGTCATTATTTATTAAAAACCTGAATGTTTGCTCAGTAAAATCCTCTCGTGATGTCATTGGCTAAGTAAAAGTGTGGTATTTTTTTCAGCGAATGGGATATAGCGTTCTCGTGCGTGCAGACCATTGTGGCTCAATACAGCAATGACGCGACATGCGCGACAGCCACATCGCAAGCTGTCGCTTTTCTTATTAAAATTCAAATGTCAACTGATGTCATGTGCAGTCGTATGTTATCTGTTTGTCTATTTATTCAATGAACCCACATTTTATTGTCAGAAAAATAACAGCTAAAGACAGATTAATTAATTAATTAATTTAATCAATGAAAACATTTTATCGACAGAACAAAAACAGTTGAAGATCTATTTACTTATGAACACACATAATAAACATATTATATGCAAAATGCCAAACATCAATATCTAAAATAAACATTCAAATATGAAAAATTAACGCAAAAATTAGTTTTTCGGATATGGGGGGAAGGGTGGGTTGTAAAAGTTGTTATCAATCACTAGTACTACATAAACTTCGTAATAGGACACTATGTTTTTAACTATACACTATATTTTACGCTGTATTTGTAATTGTACACTAATTGTTTAATAAGATGAAAGTTCAGCATTCATTCTCTTTCATATCGGGCAACAAAGTTAAATTAAAAACATATCAGTTTTTTATTTTAGACACTGACTTAATATCAGTGTCTGAAACTGAAAACTAAATAAAATATAAAAATGATTTTCTAGCTCCTGATTGCTACATTGCTGATGCCTATGACTGTCTGGCAAGCCTGGACTACCAGGTATCAGTGAACAGCTGGCAATCCAGTGTTGCTGGGATGATGTTCAGTTTCCAGCAAAGCCAAAGCTCTGAGTTTTGCACGTATGTCTGAATTTCTCGTTTTTGCAATTCTTCACATATTTTCATGAAATTGAAAAGAATCTATACTATGAATACTAGTAATTAATTAATTAACAGAGATAGCTATTAATACTATGAATACTAGAGCTAGTCTATAATGCTATTAATATAATAAACACACTTGTATGTTAATTGTATTAATAGTATTGTTGACTATATAATATTATTAATTTAATATTATTAATATAATATTATATAGTCTATAATTTTATTTTTTTCTATCATTATTCAATGTGATAGAAAAAAATAAATTAGTGTTTATATAAATAAGTACTAATTTATACTAAATTGTTAATATAATAAAATATTAACTTATATCTTTCGATTGTAAACTTTTCTGTCAAACAGCATAGCAGACGCAACTTTAAGCTGCATACACGATTCAACTGCAAACTGCAACGGGGCACTGGTCTCAAAGGCATTGTCATGGTACGCCAGAATTCAGGCATCTACCGGACTGATGTGCCACAAGCCTTGCGGGGAGGACGGGGGCATGAATCCTTGCCAAAATGGAGGCATTTGTAGGGAGCAACCTGGTGGCTCGTATGCGTGTGAATGTCAGGAACAGTTCAATGGAATGAATTGTGAAATTGGTGAGTTGAAATTTGACTTATGGACAGTTTAAGGAAGCTTATAAATGTACAGATTCTATACATACGCACCGATTCTATACATATTAACAGATTATACAAGTGTACAGATTCTATCCATACAAATGTATAGATTTTAATAAGATTCTATACATATAGAATCTGTATAGAATCAATGCAGATTCTGTGCATATGTGCCATTTGTATACAAATTTACAGATTGCACAGATTTTATATATTTGTATTGCTTCTATTCATATAGAGAGATTAAATAAGCCTGTACATATATGTATTCAGGCATCTATTATGCCTGAATACATGTATGTACAGATTTTATAAAAGTTGCGTTAAATCACACAAAGCTTTTGTGTTTTATTAGCCTCAACATTATTATAATCAGTTGAGATCATGGTCCAATGAAATAGCTTTAAGAAAAATACCCTTTACACATTTTAATCCGAATCTAAAATTTGTTTTTTTAGTTAAACACGGTCCCTGGAATATTCAATTATTTTTTTTGGTTTTTTTCGAATAAAAGTTAAACAAATTATGTTTTTTTCACAGATTTGTGTTCAGACATACAGTTCAATTCTTGCTTCCAGTCTGCATTCGTTGCTCTCGTTCAAGGAGACCATTCAACGTTCTGCTCGTTCGTGATATTTTTATCTGAATAATAATTTCTTAATCATTTTTCAAAAACGCATTAATAGAAAAATAAAAGGAATATAAAGCAGTGTATTTATAAATTAAATATCTGATCAGTTTTGGACAATTGTATCTGCTATGAGTTTGATAAATTTGATAAATACTATTTGATAAATTAGTATTTATCAAATACATTTGATAAATAATAATAAAATAAATAAAATAAGTATAGCATTTGAATATTAATAACATTTGAGCATGTCACAAAGGTTTAAAACTTTTAATATGTTTACAGAATATGGTTTAAAATAGAAAGTATTCAAGTCATCAATTTCATAATATTCAAGTATTATATACAGTGTATGCAATGTGACTTGTATATATAATCATAAATATATTACGTGCTATATTATATTATCTTTGAGTAACTGTGCATAATATTTATAATATTGAATATTCATATAATCAATTAGTATTCGCACTTTCAAATAATAAGCTATATTTTATTTTTAGAATCGCTGCAGATGCAAAGAATTGCCTCTCAGCTTCGCTCTCTGTCTGCTCACAAGCAAAGATTTCTATTGGACTAACAATTCTGCAGCAAATCACAGCAAGTCTACAGTGTGATCTAAGTAAGATATACTTTCTATATTTTTATTTCACACAGCGCATTAGCCTTGTTAGATGCGATACCTGGTGGTCCAAGACAGATTTATTACTTGAACTTTTTGCAATGGAATTGCATTTACTTAACTAATTAATTAATTAATTAACTTTATAAATACTTACCATGATATTGTATGATTGTTATAATTTGTAATCTGAAAGGCCCTTGGGAATTACAGCTATCTCATTGGACTATAGCGTCATCTGTTTTAATGACATCACGCTACTAAAACAAAATCATTGCGTAATTTAATCAATTTTTAACGAATCGGTACATATGTATGGATTCTGTACGTATGTACGCTTTCTGGAACTCAACATTAATATATATTTTGTTTTATTTTACATTAGCTACACCAAAGCCACTGCCCCCTAGTTGTCAACTGATTTGCCTCAAGTCATCTTTCAGTTCTATACTTGGGACAAACATATGGAATACCTATGGACAACTAACTTCTGCTGCCTGCTCGTAAGTTTTTTGATATTCTTCTTATTTATGACTGGTTCCAGGAAGCGTACATACATACAGAATCCATTTTGTTAAATTACACGATGATTTTGTTTTAGTAGCATGACGTCATTAAAAACAGATGGCGCTATAGTCAAATGAATTGGCTGTAATGTCCATAGGCCTTGCACATTTTAACAGGTATATAGTTAAAATTAGTTTTATAGTTAAACAGGCTTCCTGGAACCCGATATTAATACCTTAATGTCGGGTTTCAGGAAGCTTTTTTAACTAAAAAACTAATTTTATCTCTATACTGGTTAAAATGTGCAAAGCCCATGGACGTTACAGCTATTTCATTAGACTATGATATCATTTGATTATAATGACGTCACGGCTGCTAAACATAAAGGCATTGTACCAAACATAAAAGCACTGCGTGATTTAACCAAATTTGAAGAAATTGGTACATATGTATGGATTCCATACATATGTATGCTAAATTTATTTATTTCCATAATGATATTCAAAAGGTCTTGCGTTTGAAACAACCCTACGTTGGGGCACGTTGGGTCTTGCTTTTGTGAATGAGTTTGGCAGACGGATCTCTATCGTCTCAGGAGATCCAAGGTTCACCTCTCTCCTGAAGCAACGCCTTGCTGAGGCGGTGCAGTGGGGGAATGCGGCTGCAGTGCTGGGAACTTGTGGGACAGTTTCCCAAGACATTTTTAATCTTTTTACATTCTGTCAACTGAATTTTTATTTGTAATTCTTGTATTATTTAAACTATCTTCGCTGTTTGTCTACTGTATTGTCAATAAAATTGTTATGTTATTTTATTCAAGAGTATTTCTTTAACTTATTTATAAAAATATTCAAAAAATTTCACTCCTTTAAATTTTACAATTTAAAAAAGATAATGCGTTTTATTTCTTAATGCGTTTCATTTAATGCGTTTCATTTCTTCAGATTGAGCACAAACTTTTCCGCTTGTGTCACTAAATCATGTCAAGTCGATGACGTCACGGTAGAAGTTTTTATCAGCCTGCTGTGCTCTAGCCCGGTGATTTCACCATGCTCCATGATTGACGTCATGAATGCAGTTGACCGCGTTGAGAACGGATTCTGGAAGGCGTCGAAAACGAGGAAATCGTTGAATGAGAGCGACGATGAAAAACAACAAAAAGATAGTTAGTCAATATAGGAATATTTTTTTATTATTTAAAATAGTTAATATATATTTATATATGTATCCTGTTTTAGTTGTAATTATTTTTAAACAAGTATTGTAAATAGAAATATATCTTTATGTTTAATATACATTTGTTTTATATTTGCAAGCGTATATGTACGCATAAATTTTGTGATGAGAAATTTGAATATAATATCGTAAGAAAAAGATTAAAAAAAGAATTATTAAGATGTCATTGTAATGACTTTGGGTTAAAATTAGTCTAAGCTATATCATTACCGAAATGACTTGCAAACTATGTACGGCTTCATGTTAAATGTCAAGTGTTGAATCATTTATTTCTTCACACAGAATTAAAACAATCTTATTAAATATCCTTATTATATATATCTTTATTATTCATCAAAGGCAGAAATATAGTACAAATTAAATTAGTGCAACAATTACAAGGAAATATTGTGCTTATTGTGCTTATTGTGCTTATATGGCAAAGTTCGTTAGAGAAGTAATTAGAGAACTGGACTCTGATGTGACAGGTCCAGGTTTGAATCCCGTATAGCTCACTTGTTTCTCTAACTTGCTGCACTCTTTAGTAATATGATTAAGTTGACTTCTACATCTGAGACATCGTTCATATAATACATGATGATAAACTTCATATCATTTCATATGTTCATATAAATCAGACGTAAACTTAACCTAACCCTATGTGACATCAACAAGTTAACAGTTTTCTATGGCCTGCGGATTTAGAATATGATGAATTCTCATGCTTATGAAAATATAAATTGAGAATATTAAACAAGGTAATGATTTAATAAATTGTTATGCAGGACTGGATAATATGAGACCAGAGTCCAGACAAGCACAATGTGATCATAGCAGTAATAATGGGGACGATTGTTCTGATGATGTCTGCTGGTCGGATTTACTAATTCAATAATGGATTGAATGAATGAATGTATGAATGAAAGAATAAAAGCAAAATGAATGAATAACTGACTGATATTGGATATTATAGGCTTTTATACTATACTGTGCTATACACAGAATATACTGACTATAGTAATGTAGAGACTGACTGATTACTGACTGATTGATTGACTGACTGAGTGAGTGAATCGCTGGTTGATTGACTTACTGACTTGCTAGTTGATTTACTGACTTACTTATTGACTTACTTACTTACTGACTTGGCTGACTGACTGACTCTCTAACTGTCTGTCTGACAGATCGACTGACTAAGGACTAACTGAATGTCTAACTGACTGACTGATTAACTGTCTGACTCTCTAACTGTCTGTCTGACTATATGACTGACTAAATGACTAACTAAATGTCTAACTGACTAACTTCCTTTAACTATTACTTACTAATCCTATTCAGGTACATCCAGTCAGAAATAACTAGCCTTCAATCAACGATTCAAACTTGCAGTCCATTCTGGCAGACATACGTTAATGATGTCGTATTGGACTTTGAGCAGCGTTACATGTCGCGCGATGAATGCAGTAATGCATGCGATGACGATCAATGCGCTAATGGGGCGGACTGTGTGCAGGACGGTTACGGATATCGCTGCTTATGTACACCGGGCTTTACAGGACCTATGTGTGATACACCAGGTAGATATACTAAGCTTTTCTTTTTTACTTTTTTAAAATTATTATTTTTTAACTATTCAGAAGAATTATTTTTAGAGTAAAATTCTTGTTTTTCTTCTTGCAACTTTTGTGCCGATTGTATATTTATATGAAATGCAGTTTTATAAAACTTTCCTAGTGTTTTATAAAGGTGTTTTTCAGCATAGAATATTTATGTTGAAAAATACCTTTAAAAAGCACTACGAAGGTTTTATAAAATAGCTGTTCTATTAGGATATGTATATATGCCGACTGCATCATTGTTATCATCGAAATATGATAAATATCATAAAATGATAGTTTATTTTCATTTTTAGTGACCAATACCTGTGACGTCATAGCGGCGTCTGCCTGTGTGACGTCACTGAAAGTACTCATCACTAAGATGTTAGCCGAGCCTACGATGTCAGAAACCGATTGCGCGTAAGTTGCTATTTTATTAAGTTTTTTTCTTTGTTTCGTTTATTTTTGTTGTTTTTTTAAGCGATATTTTATGAAATATCATCGCTTTTATATGATGTACCAAATGTAATTCATGCAAAATCAGAGAATACATAAATTTAGCTGTTTAGCTGTTTAAATGTTCATAAATTAAAACATGTGCATAGATGTTCTTAAATCAAAAAGTAGTGTATATATCTGGTGTTAAATTTCTCTAACTCTTTTAAGGCAGGCTTGTTATTTTCAAGCAAATATCACAAATTAGAAAATTATTTTTATATTTCAAACCCCCCCCTCCCTCTAATAAATGTTTAATTAATGTTAATTTCGCTTTATAACATTGAAACTTCACTTTTGATCATTATCTATTTTAAGCTATACTTTATTTATTTTCACAGCTCTTTAGACGCACAAATATCATGCGTGGGCGTTAACCTAGCGGCCTGCAGCGATGACGTCACGTTCGTCTCCGTAAACATCCTCATTCAGTACATACACGACATTCAGGCCACGTGCTCAACGTTACACCCCCACACCGGCACCCAAAGACCGGGAACCACAACACCACCGGGAACCAAGACACCACCGGGAACTAAAACAACACAACCGGGAACTGCAACAAAACCGCCGGTGACAAAAGGAACCACAAAATCTTCGACATCAATTCTAACCACAACCGGACAACCGCCAACAATACCGCTGGGCAGTCAAACGCCACCGGGTAAATTTTAATTTTAGTAAATACAATTTAATGTAGTAAATTATCGTATTATGACGTAGCTGTCAAATTAAGCGTCTTACTAAAGGGCGCAGCGAGTTAAGTTTAACTACGTCATGGATTCAGACGTAGCTGTCAAATTATGCGTTTTACTAATACGGTAATCCAGATGTCAAATGTAATCTTTACTTCTTCTTCTTTTTAACTTGAAATCAATAATTTTGATTTGTTTTTGTTTAATTATAGCTACGCCTTGTGAACTAAAATCAGCTTTAGATTGCATCTTTTCTACAGTGACTGAACTACTCAAATCTAACTCAGGCACTCCAACCTGCGAGTACGTGTACGATATTATTATAGGTTTCACGAAAAACTTGTCTACAGACTTTTGTCTACGACACTGACATTTTGGTCTACTGATATTTGGTCTACTGCAACATTAGGATTAGGTTTAGGGTTAGATTTAGGGTTATGGTTAAGGCTAGGGTTAGGTTTATGCTAATCTTAGGATTATTGTATGGGTTACAGTTAGAGAGACCAAATGTCGGTAGACCAAATGTTTACAAACGTAGTGTCATAAATCAAAAGTCCATTGACGAATTGTCTCGGAACCGTTATTATACTACAGTTATCCCTAGCAATGAACCTATTCTATCCTACAGTTATTTGCTGATTATACTGTGTACAGGTAATCTAGACATGAAGCTTTACTTTACCAAGTAAACTATTCAACGTGATATCAGAGACAGTTTTTCTTGATTAGCGTAATCCATGAGACTCTTCTCTAATCATTAACTTCATGAATTTTCACTGTGAACCCTATATTAACCTTTTCAACCAGACACTACTAAACCTCAAGTCGATATTAATATAATTCTATGCTTGTATTATTCTGTTTTTTCACGAAATAAGCTGTTTCCATTACCGCTAGAGTCATTAAGTCGGGCAATGATTGCATCTCGAAAGTTCAGATGATCTGTCTGTCTGGCACCGCTTGGACTGCTGATATGGGTGACTCTTTCTTCGGCTCTTTATCTATGGTCTGTCCAACTCCGGGATGCTCAGTAGATGTCGCGTTAAAATGCTTGGATAACTTGCAAGCCGCTATTGGATTACCGATCATGTGCTCGTACGTTTAAATTATTAATTTTCGATAAATAATACATTGTAAAAATTACGAGGGCGTGCGGGAACAGTACGCTCTCACTTCACAATACATCGCTAAATACCATTTTTGAAAATGAAACGACATCACAAATTATTATTCTAAGCAGTTCTATCATTTCTGCCCCAAATAAAAATTAAGAATATTGTTAAAACCTTATAATAAAGCTCTCTTAATATATTAATATAGCGTTATTATAAGGTTATTGACTATGCTTCTCGATGCATCGATACAATAGTAAAGTTTCAAATGAGCACAATGAAACTTTGTGGCTTAATGGTAGAGTATCTGACTACAGATCAAAAGGTTGCTTGTTCAAATCGCATTGGGGTATTTTTTCTTTGAAATAATCGATTTTTGCAAATGCTATGTTTATAAGGATTAAATCTTGTTCTTGGATTGGTTCATGTTCTAGTTTAAAATATTTGTAGATCCCTTGTGGATTCTCACCAATGCGTCACACAGTCCACCACTCAATGTCCGGATTACATCCGAGCAATGATTCAGACTAGACTGGATATGCTCGTGTCAATTACAACGGGTCAATGCGTCAATCCTTGTGACACGACTCCCTGTCACAACGGTGCCACATGCGTGGTGTCATCTTCGTCACCGGGTGGCTACAAGTGCATCTGCACTCAAGACTATACGGGAGAATATTGCGACGAATGTAAGAGTATATGTGTATAATATTATAACAATTGAACAATTGAATATCTTATTTTGATTCACTTTTTTGTATACTTTAATGAGTCTATTGCCTAATTTATCTTAGCTCGTTTGCTAAACTATAATAAACTGTTAACTTTACACTTTTCAATTGTATATTTCTTTATGTTAATTTTTGAGTTTTTGAAATATATCAATCAACACAACCAAAAGTAAATTGAATTTATTAGCTAAATTAAATACAAGTTAAATAAAAGTAATAATGATTTATTATCTATATAATTACATATAAATGTTGTAAAAGCTCATCGAAGAAGTGTTTAGAGCACTGTACTCGTCCAGGAAGTAGGTCCAGGTTCGTATCCCAGAAAGCTCACAATTTCTCTAACTCTCTGCACCCTTTAGTAAGACGTTTAAATTGACAGCTACGTCTGAGACATCGTTATATTACTGTAATTCATGACGTTAAACTTAACGTAACATATATTGTGTATGATGCAGCCACTACATGCAGTATGCGTACAGTCTCAGCTTGCGTCAATATGGCTCAAGATATGCTCATTAATATTATCAATCCTGGGTGTGCCGGTAATGGCACCAGCTGCGAGTAAGTCATTACTTTATATTATTTATCATATGACAAATTTATGACATATTAAAATATGTTACTCGATTGTAATCAAAGTAAATAGATAATAATTTTTAAATCGTATGCATTAATGTAACTAAATAATTAAATATAACTTTACACATTTTTTTCAGCATGCTAGATACTCTGCAATCTTGCATAAATGCGAATGTTGAGAAATGCGATGACGCGCATAAACTTAAAATCAACTCACTTCTACAAGCAATCACCTCTCTGCAAATAGCGTGCACTTCATCAAATCAATTATGCGGTATGTATACAGTAATGGGTTTTGCGAGAACACCAACTACCGACACCAGTGGCTGGTGTCGGTAGTTGGTGTTCTCGCA
>JAQIXG010003987.1:0-13688 GCA_034700105.1 Oconnorella tubifera | reverse complement strand
CTCATCATAATTAAGTATTTAACAAGTAAAAGTATTAAAGTACTGCTCCTATTTGTTCATGCACTTTGCTAACATAAAACCAAAGAGCAAGCAAAAATATATATTTTTGACAATTAAATAATTTCCATTAAGCTACTATAAATAGTTTTTGACAAGAAACGCTATATATAACTAAACAAAAAACAAAAAAATAAGTTATAACTATATACTATATACTCCAAATTTGTTTCCTGCCTAAGTAATGATAACCAAGTTAATGATATATATATATATATATATATATATATATACATATAAGTGATGGCATAGAATCTCACTCTAATGGCTCTCACAGTCCTGTTTTCTATAACATTTCCACAGTTAGAGCTATTATCAGGAAGATCTGGTGTTATACTGCGAGCTACGTCTCCACTGTACATGCTCTTAGACTGCAACAACAACACATTTAATTAATAGTATTATAATTCAACAAGCAATGCATGCAACATATACGAACACAGCACTTTTTCTCATGTGCCTTTCTATTGGCTACCAAGGCTAACGTTAAATTGAATGTCATAGTTTACTGTATTATGTATGCAATGTCTCCAATGCAGATGTCAGTTTAAGAGTTTAACTAAAGTGTGCATCAAGTTAGAGTAGCTTAGTATTACAGTTACTAATGCAAGCAAATATAAAAATACAATAAAATTTGACAATTGTACAAAAATTGAATAATATAATAGTTGGACATTCAAGACATAACATATTAATTAAGAATAAGTGACATTAACTAATATGATAAATAACTGATAAGATGAAATTACTGCAAGTAGAATATAAATAAAAGACTAAATGACTTTTTTATTTATACGAGACAACTATAGACAGACCTCTTCTAGTATCTGTCTACAGACAGTCAGTAAGCTGTCCTCTGTCTGCTCTCCGTTGTTTAACCGAATGTTGACCATTGCTGGTTCAAAGTACTCCTAGACATATTTAAGAATATAACGAAATATAATAAGAAATTAGCGAGCATTATCAAAACTTGTGAGAAGATAAACCAAAATAGAACATTTTTCAAAGCGTGTAGATAGGTTAAAGCTCTGGAACCAAAATATCTCATCTTTGAGTCTCAGCGTTATACTCAATATTTCACTGACTTACTGCAACCTTCAGCAAAAATGTTAATAAAACAGATTTGTAATCAGCATAACTAACAAACAGCAAACTAGAATAACTTTAACATTTTACATTCGAATTTCGACACAGTTGGATAAAATTGAAGACATAGAAATATAAGATACACGTTGCATACTCGTAGATATTTCTGTAGAATGATATCAATCTCTTTGTTGATAGACTTCTGAAGTATTTGTCTCAATAAGTCTAGAGACTTGGCAGTGTTCTGAATGGATCCCATTCTATAAGAAATAAATAATAAATTTAATCAAATAGAGAGTATCAAAAAATGAATTATCATTCTGATCAAATTATAAACATGAACTTGTTTGAGATTGATCTATTGAAATATATATCATATGATTATAATTTACATACACGCTTTCAAGATTTTAAATAAATATCTTTTAATAGATCATAAAATAAAAAGAAGAATCACTTACTTTGCTCTAACACAAGCCATGGAGTAAGATCTAAAGTTTGACTTGAACGCAGACTGTGTCTGGGGAAAGTTGGATAGATTTATCAAACGTTTGTTGAATGGACTGTTCTCCTGTTTAATTTTAAAAGCAAATGAGATATGTTCATTTCTTGAAAGGCTTAATAAATTTGATAGAATCAGAACATAATGAATACTTCATCTAACCTGTTAACTTTAACAAATTTATTATATATCTGAAGGATAATAAAAAAATATAAAATTTACAACACGTAGTAAACTACATTCAAAGAAATTATATCAGGACTACTGATTATTTCACACACACACATCACCTATTATATCATTTTAATACAATGTGCTTTCATTACACTTACAAAAGTTACACAACTGTCCCTTTAAACACAATATTATAAGTAAAGCTAAAGTTTAAAGAGCTAAATAAAGTAGATCTATATTAAACTTTAATATAAAAATTACAAAATGTAACAAATCATATACCATCTTAATCCAATCTGACGTGTCGTCATCCTCATCATCTTTGCCTACATCATCATCATCCTCACTGTCAGGTACCACGCTGCTACTAATCCATCTCCCCTTCCTCACCCCACTCCCTTGCTTGCTCACTGCATCCTTTGTCCCTCGTGACTGCCATTTCCTAAATGGTTCGTAATCTTCAGGAGACGAGAGATCATTGGTTGTCACTAGAATGTCTGGATTGCCATCTAATCGAGGCATGATAAATATTTTAAATCTCTGTAATAAAAATCAGCATTTTTACCCTGTATTAAATTAAAACTTGAATAAATAAATGACTAGCTGTGAGAAATTATGGTCTCACAGCTATGGTCATAATCACTGGTCTTAAGTATTGCCAAACGGGTCATATAAAAAGATACGATAGGATTACTACTAGATTGTAATTTAAAGATAATAGGAAATAAACTTAGCCCCAGGTTATCTATAATAATAGCAGGAAGCATATATGCTTACATAATTTTAACTTTAACTTTAAACTTATCCTTCAAACAGTAAAAAAATAAAGTTAATATTAATATTAAACTTCACTGCAATTAAAATTAGATAATAAGCCAGATATAATTATGCTCTATTTCTTAAATTGTATAATAATTCTCATTAAAAATAAATAAATATTTTAATGTAAACAATGTGAAATCATACTGTTTACAAAACAATATCTTATTTATTGGTTTTAACAAGCATGATTTTAAAATCTTAGTAATGATTTTAGCAGTATCAAATTAGCCTAAATTTGCTGGTTTTATTTCTATTTTTATATAAATTTAGTTTAATATTAAGTTAATGGCAATGCTTCGTATAAAACACAAAATATCGTATCAATCAAGATGAACGTAAAGAAGTGGATTATCATGGATTTTATCCAGTAAAGTCAGAGTTTCAGCTGAAAGTTTTTCACATAGAGAAAAGCAGAATGACAGCATAAATTTAAATCCAACACCATTCGATCGCATATCTCTGGCAAAAAATCATCTTCATTCCTATTAAGTTAAATTAAACCTGAAACATAACTACATTTTATTGTAAATATAATAAGAACAAACTGTTTTATTAGATTTCTCCTGAATTAAAATTCCAGTTTTTCAACCAAGAAACAATAACCTAGTATCCGTTGATAGAATTCAATAAACAATATTAACTCAAAAGATAGCGAATTAGCTAGTTAACATAAATGAATAATAAAAAATTTAATCATAATAAATACTGAATAAAGAAATAAAAATGACAGTACTCAACGCATCGTGCATTATCTAGTCAATTAGAGATAATCTATTTGAATTTATTCATTTTAGGTTTCTTTTCTTGAAGCCAGTAACTAGACAAATTTTCGTTTTCGTATGCACAACTCAATATAAAAATAACGATGTAATAAAAATGAACGTAATAATAATTAATAATAATAATTAATGACTTAAAAGATCCGTGTTAATATTAAAGTTGTTTAGATGTAACATTTTACACATCATTCCAAATATTTAAATGATTACACGTATGACTGAAATTTTTGTTACTTCTTGATACAGTTCTTATAATAATTCAACAAATTTCTTGACTTTGCATTGAGCAACAAACGCAAATAAAAGTTTAAAATTAATATTAAAACTTCTTGCAGAAAATTAACCGAATCCCCGATAGACATTGAACAGACTGTGTAAATATACATAGAATTTCTTAAATATCATCTCTTTTTACAACTAACAATTGATCATTTTATTCATAACTCTAAGTATTCTATTTTCGTAACAAAATGTCATCAAAATAAAGCATCAGAGATCAGTCAAGCGTGTCAGTTTCCGCCTAATTGATTTCCCTGTCCCCAAGCATGGCGTCTTTCAGCGGGGTTGTCCCCCGCTTGTCTCCTATTGGACGCTGGGGGCATACCAAACCCCGAGACTCCGCCCCTACGATTAGGCAGATACCTGTAGCTGTAAATAAAAAAAATTTAAAACATAACTGTAAAACACAAAATACTTCAAAATTAAAAGTATAATGAAAGAGTTTAATTGCAATAAATCAAAATCTAAAAATATTATATCTAAAGATTTCATGTGACTTTTCATAATGAATTACAAGAACAACTAGTTTATCTATCAAATAAATTCAATCACTAACATAGTCACAAAAATCATCATAACCAATAAATATTCATTCATATTTATAATCATTATCCAATATTTTCTAAACTTACCCGTTACATCATACATAATAATAACTCAAACTGTAATATATGAAATAATATCTACAAAAAAACCAAAGACAATTCGTAGAGTTAAAAACATAAGACTACAACTCACAAAATGCTCGGTGTTTGGATGAACTGTCTGCCTCCAAAATCTTGCGGATATTTGTACATGACGTAGAAATAAAGATGGCCGACAACAATGCCAAGAAATTCAAACCAACCGCTGTTAATAAAAAAATCATAACAATATATTTACTTGGTAAAACAATCGGCCCCCCTTCTCTCTTTCTCTCTCTCTCTCTCTCCGTCTCTCTCGCTCTCTCTCCACCCATCACCAATACCTACCCACTGCCTGCAATCATATTAAAGGCTACAAGGACCCATGGCAAGTACATCGCCTGAAAAAGAACACAGCAACAAGAATAAAACAGTATCAAACAATCTCAGATCATGATAACATTTTCAAGTTGAAATACTGCATCTATTCTTAATCAGAGTATTATAGAAACAATGAAGTGACCAATCTGTATTATATTGATAGCAAAAAACTATCATTTAGTTTCCTTTAAATTAGTTTTAAACTAAATAAAAAGATGACGCAGTAAAGATATCAGACCTTGAACTGAGTTCCAAACCAGAACTGAACAACCTGATCTTTATTGAACTGACACCAGACATAGAGAACACTTAGTACCATTGGATTCATCAATAGCTATAAGCACGAACACAAATATACAAGTTTTTAAAACATCAACAAAATAATAACCCATCTTATTAATAATTACGCTTTGAAACACATCAATCAAAAGTGTCAAAGCCATCTAATCAGTCAACATATATAATAACAATTCAATACAATCTTAATAGAGAGAATAAATTAACATATCAAGCATAAATCAGAATATAAACATTTGAATTATATTTAATCTGTGCAAGATGAATTACTAGTGACTCGACAGATCACAGCGGATAGATAGTCAATAGACAAGTTAGTCAACTCAATAATATTTTGACGCACTCATTTTTATTAATTACATTGTGTAAATATCACGGTGGTTTACATATAAATTACTGTTAAGGAAAATAATACAATATCTATCAATCACTGACTTACCGGAATGTTGGCAAATAGTCCGATGATCTGAACGTAAAACTTAAGAAAAATATTGTGCAAATACTTTTAATATCAAAAATAAATTGTAAAATGATCCAGAACGAATCTGAACAAACCAATTAACATTAGATTATAGAATAACTTGTACTGTCTAAATGTCTGATCAGTAAAGAGCAAGTTAACAGTGGAAGTAGACTTATAAAGGATACGACTAGACAGAACCAGTTGAAGACTAGCATGAATAGATAGTCAGCAGGCTTACCATCAAATACACCTAGATACAATCAAATACATCTGATTATAGTTAAATACATATGATTATAGATACAGCCAAACATATGTGACTATAGATAAATATATATGACTATATACACGGTAGAATATATACGACTATATCAACAACAAGCGATATCATACAGGGTGATCTATATTACAGATAACTTACATTACATTTTAAAGTTTTAAAATATAATTTAAAATATAAAAGTTTCCATCTCATTTAGATTATTATTTACTATTTGTGGCGCAGTGTCACATGAACATGAACATATAACATGAAGAGGATGCATAGAAATCAAGCGATCAATATAACCTTTGATAGCAGATCATGTATCTTGTATAGTTGGTGTCGACTAGCTCAATTATTAGAATAGAAAAGAAGATAAAAAGAACGGTCATAATAACAGTAAGTTATTGTGACTCTTTCAAATAGTGTATATTTCAGAGGATCTTTTATTGTCCCGAGTGATCCTGAAGGTTAGCCATTCCAGACTGTTTTTATCCATTTGATTTTATCCACCATCACTCGGGAATGAAGTACCGAGTAAAAAAGAAAAAGAAATACAAAAATAAAAACAGTAATAATAATAATAATAACAGTCATAATAATAAGAACCTGTTTCCAGTCTCGTTGAGTATGAGTAGAGAAAGTAAAGATTCATGAGATACTGAAAGCCTGTCTGTGGTACAAGGTGAAAGTAGAATAAGGCGGTTACTGGTCTCCATATCTGCAAATACATTCAAATAAGATATTTTGCATCACAAGAACCAAATAAAAACATTCTACTGCAATCATCATCTTATAATATCTAATTTAGTCAATTTAATTATTGGAATATACCAAAAGTTACAAAGATGTTACATTACAACATTATTTGTTTCACAATCTGGCAGTGAACTCAATTAATAATTACTCAATCAAATTATATTAATTTGTATTTAAAGTTTATAAAAATATATAAACTATCATCAATTTTCCGACATTGTAATGTATTCTGTAAAAAAACTTTTGACTTTTGATTTTTCAGAATATATACTTTTATTCTATTAAAAAATAAAGATCCAAGAATTTCACAAGTTTTCGTACTTACCTGAAAGCGGTAGATAACACTACTGAAGTCAAGGATCATGTAGAGGACATTGACAATGCCAAGTTTACCGGCGAGTGGTAGGATGATGGATCCAGTGAACCAATACTTTGTCATCATTGGGATGTTCCGATACCAGTCTCCAATATCATTTGACGCCATTTTACCAGATTTTAATACTGACGATAATGAATACGATATTCGCTTCAAATCAGTACAAAAATTGCTCTTTACTTTTAATAATCTAATTCGGTTTCTGTAAAGTTATAATGAAGTCTGTAAATAGTTAAAGTATAAATTAA
This sequence comes from Oconnorella tubifera, assembly GCA_034700105.1. Lineage (NCBI taxonomy): Eukaryota > Metazoa > Annelida > Clitellata > Enchytraeida > Enchytraeidae > Oconnorella > Oconnorella tubifera. The sequence goes on along the minus strand of JAQIXG010003987.1, from coordinate 6,580 downwards.
TTAAATTTGAATAATTGTTACAAGAAAATGTGTTTGATTCACTAATTGTTTATTATATGAAAATTCACCAGAAAGATATCATGTAATTACATGAAAAATATATTCAAAATTCAGCATTAACGAACCTAATCCTGTTTTAAAATTTCTTTTTATTTCTTTTATTTTTCTTTTTATTATTTCATTTCATTTTACAGCACGACTTGCAGACATTACAAAAGATAACTCAATATCTTAACTAATTAAAATTCAATAAATAGTTGAAAGAAAACGAGTATTTTATATTATGGCTGTCGTCATCCTTATCTTGATGTTTATATTTTAACATCATCATCATCTATAAATAACTGTAATAACTCATTCGGTTAATATATTTAATTATAACTGGTTATCAATTATCAAATAAAATACTAAGCTTTAAATACGATGTTTGATCAGATAAATAAAGCATAAATTTAACAAAATAACTCGATAAATAAGAGAATTATTCTAAAAAAATACCCAATCGCTTTCTCTATTGAATTTAGACCTGAAATATTTAAATTTATTTATGCATTAAGTCCCGTTAGACTTGCAATTTATTATTAATCTTATTATTTATTATTATTGAGTAAAAAAGTAATAGAATAAAATATTTCAATATTTCGTAACAATTTTTTACTCTACGTGTCGTAAAGATGTTTAAAGACAACAATCGAAAAAGAGCAGTATAAAGATTTAGTAGATATATTTTTATTTTTGTTTAAGTCTAATTTCATCTAGGTGTTTCAGGAGGGTCAATAATCTATAGTACATTTCTAATAGTGTTTGTGAGTCCATTCTTCTACAATACATTTCAATGACTATGGCAGGCTCGACTATTCATTGCAACAATAACTATTTTATATTTAAATTAAATACTAACAATGCGTATACACATTGCGATGAATAACTTTTAGCTTCATTAATTTGAAAGTTTCAGGCACATGCATAATATTAACATGATAAGATATTGAGAACACCCCTCCCCCCCTAACAAGGAATATCAATGCACGGCTTGTATATTTACAAAAGAAATATAATATCAATAATATAACTAATTTATTCTGACTAGGAATAAGAACTAAGCGCATGATATTAAGGAGCTACTACACAATGATTGAGAGAATTGTTAAACTGCAAAGTGTAGACAGTCTACAGACAGTTAAATATAGAGAAGCTATGTATTGAACATCGGCATTATTAAAGGAAAACAAAGAACAAGAAAATACATTGTTTAAATCCAATATCCCCTTTCCCGATAACTTAAGAAATATTTTACACGTAATATGTAACTTTAATTCAATGTTATAATTTATTTCATGAAATTGAAATGCCTCATTTCATTTAATACTATAATTGATATAAACTCAAGACATAAAAAAATATATAACTGTATTGTATAACCCCCAAACACAAAACAAACAAACATATTTATGGTAGATACCCTACACATAAACAAGCATTAGTTCCCCCAAAACCAAAAGAATTACACAACGCAATTCTCTCTCTCCCCATTGGCCAAATTTCACCCCTTCCACTTCGAACCAACTCAAACCCTGATTGGACAATGTCCGGCGAATTACAGTTGAGTGTTGGGGGCACATGACCCCTTCTACACGCCTCTATACTAAATACAGCTTCGACTGCCCCTGCTGCTCCCAAAAGATGCCCCACTGAACCCTTAGTAGAGGACACCAGAACCCGTGGGGTCAAATTCTGTCCCCCAAAATTCTTAGATTCCAAATTTTTCGATTCAATCGAATTCGATCCGAGAGAAATCGATTGAGAATCAGCGAAATTCAGTTTATCGTTTTGTTTCGAATTATCTGCATCTGATGACGTTAAATGTGGACTGAAAAGTTTGCTGATAGCGTGAGCTTCAGCCGCGTCACCAATGGGAGTAGAAGTAGCGTGAGCATTAACGTAACCAATCTGACTCGGATGAATGCTAGCGTCATTCAAAGCTGACGTCATACATCTGAAAACAGAACAATACTTATAAAATTACACTCAATTCAATTAATACTATCGAGAATTGAAATAAAAATTCATTTATAATCTTCTGATAATATTATTTATAATATTATCAGCATATTATTAATAACAATATATAAAAAACTTATAATGAAAAACTTGACTAAGAAAAAGCCTTAATTTCAGACGAATATAGTGATAGTCTACGTTGCATAAATTGCCGCCTGCCACATGTTGAGTAATTAATGCCAAACTTTAGAAAAAACATCTGAGGATTCTCAAATTTGAGAATTTTCAGTTTCAAATATGAATTACATATGAAACTGAAATAAAATGTATTCAGCTGAATTTCATTGTATCATAAAAACAAATAAACACAGTCACATGAATACAATCATATGAATACAACCACACCAATACAATCACATGAATACAATCACACGAATACAATCACAAGAATGCAATCACATAAATACAATCAAAAAATAAAATCACATGAATACAACCATGCGAATACAACCACATGAATACAGTCACATGAATACAAGTACACACCTAAAAGCTCCATCACCATCACTAGATGGAGCCGTTGGATGATAAGCATCCCCACTCAACCCATATCCCATTATCTCCCCCAATATCTGCGCCCCCCGTCTCAATGCGTGCTCCCTCTCCTCCAAAACCATCACCCCCGCCCCCTCTGACATCACAAACCCATCCCGGTCACGGTCGAACGGACGTGATGCTATCTCCGCGACATTGTGCTTAGTGCTTAGAGCGCGCATGCGTGAAAAGCCAGCAAGCGCGACGGGTGACACGCACGCCTCAGTGCCACCCGCTAGCATCACGTCAGCATCACCGTGAGCGATGAAGCGTGATGCGTCTCCTACGGCGTGAAGACCAGTGGCGCAGGCGGTAGAGACAGAATGATTGACTCCCTGAAAAGTTAGATATGTGAATTATATTTGTAAGTTTTTGTTCTATTGATATGTTTTATCTTCAGTTAGAATAATCATAATGTTATTTTATAATATTAATCTTTAATTTATCCATTAAAAAACTTCAATTGTTAAATAATACAACATACGGTAATTTAATATAAAAACAGTATAAAAATACTAACGTTATATTACCATGAAAGAAAAGAGTATGACAAAATACAAGTTAATCTCACGTTATTGCTACACACATAACTGTTTAAATTAAAGCAAACTTAAATCAGTGATCCTTTGATTGGTGAAGTCATGAATGAAGTCATGGAGTAATATTTACTGCAACATCACATACTCCAACAACTACTATCATTTACATAATATACAAACAAGTCTAACTCATCGTGGATTAGAATTATAATAACTTATTACAATAAAACAATTTAAATCTAGTACTCTAAGAAGTACTGACCCTAAATGAGTACTTGATACTGATAAACTAATTTAAATCTAGTACTTAATAAAACAATTTAAATCTAGTACTTAATGAGTACTGACCCTAAATGAGTACTTGATACTGATCAAACAATATAAATGTAGCACTTGAATGAGTACTGACCCTAAATGAGTACTTGATACTGATCAAACAATATAAATCTAGTACTTGAATGAGTACCGACCCTAAATGAGTACTTGATACTGATCAGCCCTGCAGCCATGTTGGTAAGTATGCGTGGTACAAAGTATGGACTGACCTTTCTGTACCCGTCATTAGACAGATGTCTGCCTGTCATGACTATGTCATCTAGACCTACCATACCCATACCTACAGCTACACCTGGATGACACAGAAAACATGACAGTGATGTGACAGTGACATGACAGTGACAAGATAGTGACATGAAAGTGGCATAACAAGATAGGGACACGACAGTGACTTAACAAGATAGTGACATGAAAGTGGCATGACAAGATTAAAACTGAATAAGTTAACGCTATATGATCATTAACTAACAATTTTGTCAATATGTAAACATAACCATAATCAACATATGATGCTCTAGAAAAAGAGCCGCATATATATACCTTATATATGTACCAAATGTTACAATTAAATTACATCATTAATAGGCCAATTATTTTCTAATACTAAAAATCCACTACAAGACAAAAAAACATAACAAAAGAAGACAAAATATTTTCGACCAGTTCTACATTGTTCCTCCTTTGTGACTGGCTTCCAAGCGGCTTGCTCCAAGGCCTCGCTGGCTGCAACAAGGGCATAGGCCGAGGCCAAGGACATTGTCTTCAGCTCAGAGGCAGAGATAAACTTTTCAAGGTCAAGCTGGCCAGACAGTTTACCCCTTGGCACTAACCCTGCCACCTTGCATGGAATACCGGCAAATTCTGATATAAAGTAATTAATCAACTATAAGAATAAAATAATTGTGAGTATTCTCCTCATTCAAAAATTATTATTATTTATATTATAATCTGATCATAACATTATTATTTACCATTTATTAAACATTGCTCTCTAATGAATTAAAATGATAATTTACATCAAATTTGCTTAAGTAAAGTTGGCAGCCGACAAGATATTAATGTTTTTCTGATCTAATGATGACAATTAGAATGATTACCAGTACAGGAAATCCATACCGGGCCCCTTCAGAACTGAAATCCCTGATTTCCCTCCAACTAGATGCTCCCAGACCCAATCAACCCCCGTTCCAAGGCAAGTGACGAGCCCCATCCCAGTGATGACCACCCTTCGTCGACCTCTAAAGGCCCCTACAACCGACGGCCCCATCCTAATATAAATCTAGCAAATTCTTTAAGAACTATTGCATTTTTGCATTCCACAATTTTATTAAATATATCACGACTTTTTTAACTTTTTAGATATTTACGTAGAGATCTATAAACTGAAAAAATTGTAATTCTAGTAGGCCTAAACAAATTAAATAAAAAAATAAAAAATACTAATTAATAGTTAATTAATTTCTACATTCAAAAAATATTTTTTAAACATTAAAGTCTCTAATATAAAAACAAAATTCAATTAAAAAAATTGTCATACAATAAAAAATTCAAAAATTTTGCCGAAACAGCCTGGGCGGAAAAGGAAAGATTTATCGAATCTGCGAACATTTTATTGTAGGACAATTCTATTTTAAGATTATGCCAAAAAATAATTAATAATTAACTCATTTTATACATTAATTCTTTTTAAACATTCAAAAATTAAATGTAAATAAATAAAATGAAAGAAGTAAATAGAAAGCAATTTTTTGTATTTTAAAATTATAATTTTCTAGTATTTTATAATAGTAGAAAATAATCAAATATTACTCATTTATGAAAGAGGGGGGATATTTAATAGATAACCCCCTGAAGCATCTACAATCAGTCTAATATGAATAATTAATTATAAATTATTATTTGATTAATTTCTTCTCGTGTTGACCTTGACACGTGGGACTGAACTTTAGTAAACACCGCGATCGACTCAGCTGTCTATTTTATGACTGGTAGAGTCTGATACTTTAAACTACTATTTATAGAAATTAAAAATTAGGCGCACAATTAAAGAATAGAATTAGTTGAGACTGAGTCTATATACTATTATTTTCTCTACTCATCCTTTTGACAATTTCTTCATCTTGCCTGGCGGCAGACACTCATGTTAATTATTCCCTCAAAAAATACACCCGAACCAACAACAACAGTTTAAATAATTGTTATTTATTTAATTAGAAATTTGACTAACTGAACGATTAGCTAATGGTTGATTTTTATAAGATAGTTATTTGCCCCATGTACTTGCATGATTGACTCATGATCGAGTCAGTGCACGAGGACCATTAACTCATTACTGCAGTGTGCATTATAATAGTATTATACACTCTAAAATAGATTGGTTCAATTAATCGTTTCAATTCGACCAATTTAATTGTTTGAAATGGCTCCGATCAATATTATGGTTAAATTAACCAAGAGATATTGATTAAGCATATTACCAATTATATTAGTAAGCTTATAACCAATATATTGGTTGATAAATTGTTCGAGACAACCAATTTTTTGGTTAAGATAATCAATAAAATTGCTTGAATTGTAACCAAATTATCTTGCTTGATTTAATCATTCTTCCTTGGTTGTTTTATCTATAATTCTGGTTGGAATTATTGATAACAACTGGTCAATTTGACAACCAATATATCGGTTGTTGAAATATTCTAGACACTATTAATATTTTTAGGTAAAAATTATAAATTTATTGATAATATTAACACAAATGTTGAACATCGTCATCACCTTTTATTTCAAAATTTTAATATTAATCACAGTTATGTGTATTACAATGTACTAAGAGTTCACAATAGAGCTAATAATGTCAAATAGAATTAAATTATACAACAGTAAAACATATATAAACATAATAATAATAATAATAACTCTAAATGTCCATTGTACTACACTGCATGTGTAAAGAAACGAAGCCTCTCGGTTCGTATAGGTGTCGACAGTTCGGTCATAGTTATCATTTCCTGAATCTTCTCTATGAGCTGTCAGCCTCTGACCGATAGGTGCTTCAATGTTCTTTGTCGATCTCGGGTCTAAGAGCTGCTCGTCGTTTGGCCGATCGACAT
>JAQIXG010003986.1:0-13689 GCA_034700105.1 Oconnorella tubifera | reverse complement strand
TATATAATTTTATAATTATAATTTTGCGATCATATTATCGTTCGATCTTTTTATCTTTCGATTATATTATTTTCGATTTTTTGATATTTCGACCATTTTGATTTCGACCTTTTGATTGCGACCTTTTTATTTTCGACTTTTTGTTTTCGACATTATCATAGGATACCCATCTAGACAGTCTAGACAGTCTAGACCTTCTAGACAGTCTAGACTGTCTAGACAATCTAGGTCATCTAGACAATCTTGTTGACAGTCTAGACAGTCCAGACTGACTAGATAGTTTGTCTAGACAGTCTAGATGGTCTAGATGGTCTAGACTTTCTAGACAGTTGGTCTAGACAGACAGTCTGTCTAGACAGTTTAGACTGTCTAGACAGTTTGTCTGACAGTCTAGACTATGTAGATTGTCCAGACAGTATAGACTGTCCAGAGAGTTTAGACTGTCTATACAAACTGTCTAGACAGTTTAGACTGTCTAGACAGTCTAGACAGCCTGTCTAGCCTGTCTAGTCTGTCCAGACTGTGTAGACAGTCTAGTCTAGACAGTCTACACTGTCTAGACAGTCCAGACTGTCTAGACAGTCTAAACTGTCTAGACAGTCTAGACAATCCAGGCCGTCTAGATCGTCTAGACTGTCTAGGCAAAATGTCTAGACAGTTCATATTGTCTTGACAGTCTAGACTGTCTAGACAATGTAGACTGTTTAGACAGTCCAGACTGTCTAGACAGTCTGTCTAGACAGTCTAGACTGTCAGGACTGTCTATACAGTCTAGACTGTCTAGATGACTTGAAGGTTAGATGACTGACTTGCTGTTTTTATTTGTTATCATATTATATGAATTTTTACGGTACTCCACCATAAAGTAGCATTAACAAACGTATTCTATACAACATGTTTTTAACATAACATTTTATAAGTGAATATATGTACAATATTACATTTTGGAGTGGATCGGAAACCGAAATTTATTGTTGGCAAATAGTAAACTTATAAGTTAAAATAGCTAATATTCTTCGTTGACAAAAGTCATATCTGAATGGTATTAATTGCCACAAAAAGTGTCAATAATATCCTGTAGTAAGAACGGATACATTTGAGTATTTCAATCGAATATTTGCAAATTAACCTTGTTATATGTCGTCATAGTTACTTCCGGTTATCTTCAACGTCAATATCGTCATAAAGTATATGTGAACTTAATTCTTTCAGTTACTACTTAGTCACAGTTGTTGTTGCAGTAGTTGTATAATAATAGTAATATGTCGTCAATTGTTCCTTATAGTTGATTGTTCGCAAACTTCATCCGCATAACAACACATCAATCTTTTTCATAACAATGATATGTCTTGATTCTAGAAGATTCATGTATACGACAGACATATATATGCTACTAGGTTTGAGAGCTCAACTAACTTGTTACCAGCTACACAAGTTGTTAATTTTACTTTGCTAATCGATGAGGCTTTGCTTACAGCTTCAGTTTTTGATCAGCAGTTACGATTATTGTCTGAATTTCATTATATAAATGTATGGTAGTTATCAGAATTTGTTACCATTCAGTCGTGTTCTATGAAGATTTTGAAAATAGCTTCGTACTGAGTTAGTAGCTAATCTAAGCTTAACCCTTGCAGCATACTTCTATCATCGAAACATCTATCAATTCATGTTTTTGCAAAGTTAAGATATGTTTACGTTTTTGTAACGGTTCGTTACGCGTTGTAATGTTCTCGCTGTTGTTACGCGTCTCAACTTTTCTTCACTTCATTGTAGTTTTGGACCAGATATTCGCAGTAAATGACAATGATATACACGTGTCCCAACTTCAAACTTTTCAGTATAACTATTAATACACGACGATTTCATTTCTAAATGGCGATCTCACAGGCCCTAATGTAAATAATCATTTGTATTTGTAACTTTATGTGATTCCGTTAAAATAGATAATTATAATTATTTTTAATTAGTTTGTAACCTGTAATGAAGGGTTTTGATGAATTTATATTGAATTTTAATTGTGTTCTTGTAGTATTTATTCTATTTATGCGTAGCTATTATTTTTATGTTATGTTTTGCTCGTCTATGATCTATTATTGCGTGTAGACATTTCGCATCGTGATGTAAAGTTTCTTTTAACCCGGTGTTCTCAATCATTACATTATGACCTGTTAAATGTTAATTCGTTAATTGATTTATGTAAAATCAATAAAGAAATAAATGCTACATAAAACAGGGCCCTAGGTGCAATTAAGTTAAGCTCTACCCTCATAAGGTTGTGTCACTTGCTTAATTCAGATATTTTGTATTCTGACAATTAAACAAAAAATACTACTACGGGGACAAAAAACTTTCACATTGACCCTGCTTTCTAAGCTTATGGTCATCTCAGAATATGTGTCATATCTGATTTAAGAGTCTCAATCGCCAAAAATAATAATTATTTTATTTAGTTATAATAAATGCTTCTGTCTTATCTTAATCTTCTAAACATTTAGTGTCTCGATCATAATGAATCTAGTACAAATTTCTTCTATAATAGTTATAACGGTAGAAGTTTATTTACAATAAATAGCGACATTATGATTTGCTGGCTAAATATATTATTTCTTTGAAATTGCAGCAGACTCGGTGTGCCTATGCAAACAGCACAGTTACTGTATTAGTAAGCTTTAAGTTAATATTTAAGAGATTTAAGTTTTTGACAGTTGCCACATAATAACAGTCATTGAAAGCAACTAGCATTAACTTCTTGTAAGTATAAACTCAGCTGCGGTAAGCTTGTTGTCTAATTTAGTTTGCGTTTTGGATTTTTTATATTCTGCTTTTTTTAATGTTTTTAGATGTTTGTTACAACTTTAGTAAAAATTTTCAATCATGGTCTGCGGTTGACACAGTTGTCCATCTGTTCGGGTTAAATAAGTGAGCATAAGTTTTGACTGGCATGATGAGATATACTGTCGATTAGATATTGTATTTGAAGCTTTACTATTATGATTATGATTAAAAAGTGAATTAAGGTTTAATGTAGACTTACAAAAATAGTTAATTACGAGAGTTAAGCAACGTTATAGAAACATCCGCTGATCTCTAATGTATTGCTTTTTGCATTTTTAACGCGCCCATATTGTAACTTTTAGTCTATGAATTAATTAATTATTAGTGACTAGGAATTAATTTGAAGTTTATAATTTATGCTAGATGTATTTTGTTTCATATTAAACAAAATATTCTTCAATATTTGTATATTGTGTCTTACATTTGAGGTAGAATTAAGTCGAATTAAGTAATATTGCGCAAATATTATCCAACTTAAAGCGCTAGAAGATTTCTTTGAGAAATCAAAGCAATTTCTTAGAAATAAAGGAAATTACTAGCCTGTCATGAAATTGAATTATTTTTTGTAAGCATTATACATAATTGTATTAAAAAGTATCATTGAAATATAACTTTTAGCTTCTAAGTCTAATTAATTAGAGCGATAAAATTGTACATAATTCTTAAAATAAAATTTCAGTCTAATCTAATTCGCTTGCATATATCGTGAAATTATATTGAAAAGCTATATATATATAATATAATAATTCAGCGCTTTTGCCAAGTAAATAGATCACTAATTATATTGAACAACTTATTTTGTTGAATATATAACTTAATTTTTTATAATTATGATTATGATTGTCTTAAATTACAGATTAATTAAATAATATTAACTGCTGTTAATCTTGCTTAGTATTTATTTTCCTAGATACTTTTTTATTTATGTAATTCATATTGGCGTATAAATATATCCTGCTATTGATATACTATAGTCTGTGCACTTTATAGTGACTCTTAATTTACACGATTTGTTTCGTTAAACTAATTTTCTATTCGCTAATATATAAAATTAATATTAAAATATTTTACCTTGTAAATTTTTTATCTTTTTAATATCGTAATAATTAATTAATTGAAGGTCAACTGATAATTAAAAATCCTTGACATATTTTAATACTGCAACGTTAAATCTTAAATGTCATATTTTTAATGAGACAGTTTTAAGGTCATACATATATTTCATCTTATTCTAGATCTTAAATTAAATTCTCACCGGAAGTTCCTTACGGAAATGATATTTCTTCTCTCGCAAGAAAACGTATAAAAATCAAGAACGAAATGAAAGGTTAGACACTATTTAAAATTGTGTAGCTTGTGAAGTTAAAAGATGGAAAATGAAATGAATTTTAATTCGATGACCTCAGAAGACGATGATATTCATCAAAGAACAAGAGCTTATACTTGGCCGGCTGACCAAATTCAAGGAAGTACCAAAAGCGAAGAAATACAAATAGATTATCAGCCAGGCAGCGAGGGATACCTAGTATATCATAACACATCCACTACCACTACTGCACTGAATTCAATACAAATGAATCCACTTCATGATATCAAATCCAACATATCTCATCGAAATATCACCAGAAAAGAAGATCGTGTTGATGCAAAGAGATATGCAGAAACGGGTTTATTAAAGCAAGATGGGGTGGGATTGGGTAAGTCGAATGGTGGACATAGAAAGACTTGGTTGAGGAAGAATGCCTGGGGTAATCAATCGTACGCTGATTTGATTACTGAAGCAATTGAAAGCACTGCAGAGAAGCGACTAACTTTAGCTCAAATCTATGAGTGGATTATTCAAAATGTTCCGTATTTCAGCAGCAGAGCCGATAGCACAAGTTCATCAGGTTGGAAGGTAAATGCAACAATATCTTGTTTTTATGTAATAAAAATGTCGTAGTGATATTGTAATTGATACTTTATTTTTATCATCGTTTTATCATCATTGATATATTTCTATTTATTAATATATTTAATTTTTGCAGAATTGCTTAGGTTGATGTTGACTTTTATATTATAATTCATTTACTTATGTGGATTCAATAAATACAAATATATTTTAAAGATAATAAAAGTACCCTTAGTTATATGATTGTAATACTGATTATTGATAATGAATAGTCTAACAATAGTGAACTTAATTCACAATAAATCGGAAAGCATCTACTTTAGATCTACTTTTAAAGACAAAATAACACCAATGCTACAAAGACAAAGGTAAACAATTCAATAGCAGTGAGTGTTAAATTTTGTGTTTAATATAATAAATTTATAATTATTTAATATACTACTAACTACGTGATTAATCTCCTAATTTATATAGTAACTTAAAAGTTTCTATTTTGTGTTAAATAAATAATATGCAGCTCATCGAAATAAAAGTTACAGGAAGATGTTTTTCGATTTTTATGAAGTTGGGCCTGTTTCTTGGTGTATTTTTAAGTCTAATGGGTTCCTTTAAATCTAAAAAAATGATGAGTTTTATTTTGAGATTTTCTAATTTAAGTATAATTTGGGTATAATAATTTAGATATTTATTCACAAAACATAATATTATGCAAATGGTATTCATTTGCACGTTGTATGTTATTTTGAACATTGAAATAATTCACATAAAATTGTTTACAATCGACATACTATTTTAAGTTAAAATAGTATTGATAAACAAAACAAAGTTATAAAAACATATAGATGTAAACAATAAACCAGTCTATTTCAGACGCAAAAACATTATGTCTGTGTATTGTAAATTTATATTCTAGAAAGAGATGTAATAAGATTGTTTTTTAGTATGTTTAAAACTAAACTGACCCAATTTTAAAGGTCTAAGTTGAACGCTCTCTTCATCAATTATCATTCTAAGAACTTTCTTCGTTATTAGGTTATTGAAATTAGATTACATATCCTTGCTAATATGAAATTATCGCGTAATCATTATCATTCATTATCTTTAATTTTCATGTATTTTATTAATAATTTTATAATTATAATGTTGTAAGTAACTGTTATCTGTTACTAATTTAAAACAAATTAATCTGTTAATAACTTAAAAAGAAATCTGTTAAAGTTATCTGTTGTATACTTACAAAAGATAACTTTAACGGATTTCGTTTTAAGCTATTTAAATTCGCAGGGTTCTTTTGACTATAATTTGTCCATTTTTTAAGTTAAGTTTTAAACTATAATTAATTAAGTTAAAAAGATTTTTTATTATATTAATTTATTTAAGTTAGATGAAATTTGTTAAAGTGTATAATGAACAAAATATTCCATAGTTACAGATTTTTAAGCAAAGGCGTCAAAATTGTAGGCCTACAAATCTATTGATGGCCCATTGAAATCCTTCTTTATCATTCTATAGAGGCATTGGGTTCAAGTCTCGATCGTAGAACAATTCAACATCCGCCACTTTATATTTTGTTGATCTGTTTTATTATTATCCACATTAACTTGCACACTTTGAATAATTAAAAATTTGTTTCATAAAATGTATACGATTGTTTGCATTTAATATATTTAGCAAATATTATGATTCTAAGTCTTAATGTTAGTCGTTTTGCATACATACGAGATATTAAATTATATAAACTTATCACGACTTTAGTCTTAGTCGTCATTTCTTTAAGTATCTGGACCATTCTTGCAATTTTGTAATTGTCTTCATAACAATTATTATCATTGTTAAATATTTAGCAACTTTTCTAAGCCTATTTAATAGCCAAATAGCTATGATAATAGAATAAAAATTACTCATATGAATAGTTCTGAACTTAATTATTTTGAACTAAGTAGGTCTAAAATATTAAATTTGCAAGTCATCTGAATATTACCTAACTGTTGAGTAACGTAATTTTATCGTAATTTAACAATAGTTTGATTATCGTCAGTTGTAATTCTAAAATCACAAATAAATATTTAAAGTTATGTAACATAGAAAGTTTATAATTTAGCAATTACGTCATTAAACATTTACGTAAACTGTGACGTTGTGTGATAGTAGCGTAGCTGCGACGTCGAAGCTTGAAATTGGTCAATAAAATTGTCATCACTATGTCTAAATTTTTAAGATAGTATTAATCATTAATCATTATGAACCCAGGACTATCTTCGTTTTCGACTTGTAAATAAAGCGCAGACATTAGTTCATTCAGATGTTGAAAAGATTATTTTGGGCGTCGCTGTTTTTTGTCGAGCATCAACAAGTGCTAGAAAGGCATAAAAAATCTTTAATTTCTCACAAATTGTAAATTGACAGAGAAATACAGGAGCCTTCTCCTCTAAAAAAGTTCGGGGAGATTATACATATAAAAGATTAATGCCAGAACTTGGTTAAAATTGAGATATATTTAGTAACTTGAAAAATATAACTGTATAAAATAATCAAGTATTTTTTAACTGTTATTTAAACTGTCTTTAACTGTTTTTGTACTGCCATTAATTTTTCATGTGGATTTAATAGTTATTTCTCCAATTTTTAAAAAAATTGTTTTATTTGTGAAAATGTAATGATATTTAATAAAAGGATGAAACATATGAATACAAATTTTTATATATAATTACTATAGTGTTATACCGTAAACAAGTATCTATAGACAATTGTAAATTATGTTCTAGTTACAATTGTCTATAGATACTATTGTCAAAGTACACGGCTATTCATTCAAAGTATTACTACAGAATATACTTTTTATTTCATTTCTTATTTCACAATCCACTCTAACCCCCTTTTACTAATCCTGAAATTAAGTTTAAAGCCTTCTGGTCCAATCGTTAAAGCGTGCAAAATGCGTGAAGCCGCGATGTAACGTTGAGTAATCGATGATTTAATAGACCTAAACATATTAGACCACTGTACGTGTAAAGACTTGTTGTAAACACTTTATTCTATTGTATCTTGTTTATCGGAAAATTTCGCTGGACGATATTTTCGCTAATTACTTGCTATCAAAAGATGAAATATTTTTAAGATGGTAATATCTTTCATAGGTTTACTGTCGGAGAACTTTGTGGGTCTGAGAGTAACACGCGCGCGACTACGAAATGCAATCAATTTTTTAAAAAGTCATCCGAAATAAAAATTCAAAAATTGAGAAACTCGGTCTCATTTAAATTTTTATTAAAAATTCTCCGCAATTTGCAAACTTTATTTATAAAATGCAAATAAAAGATTTTGATTTGAAATTTCGTAACAAACTTTTGTTTCACAAATCTCTTCTTGTTCATTTTTATAAGAAGAAAATCAGAGAATGCTAACGTTTTTTAACATTTAAAAACACAAATAGGCTAACTGTGAAAGTGCAATGCTGCAAAAACATATTAATAAAAGCGCATTTGTTATCTAAAAACTAGTATAGGCTATCTAAGCTATTCCAAAATCATGTTGTAAATTACACTAGTATTATTAAAGAACTTGTTATACAATATATTATTTTTAAAGTACACAAACGAATCCAAGAGAAGCAGAGATCTTTATATCGCATAGAAAGACATAATTTTTAACTTAATATGTACAGTTAACAACATTACGAAATATATTCTTTCATATTTGAAAAAATTTGATTTCAGAATTCAATTCGACATAACTTGTCTCTTCATAATCGCTTTCGACGCGTCATTAACGAAGGCGCAGGCAAAAGCTCATGGTGGATGATAAGCAATGACGTCATCAGACCACGTGCCAACACTTTTAGCACTTCCGGTCCCCGTCGTGTTGACAAACATCATCGTCAAGTCTCGCCTTCTTCTTTTCCGTCTATGAAACCTGCTACATCGCATGATAGTTTAAACTTTCGACAGTCTGAGCAGTGCTTTATTCCAATCAATGATGCAACGTTAGGGATAAAACGCAAAGTTGGAATAAATGAAAAAAATCGAGAAGTTTCCGAACTAGGGTTACAAGATGGAAAGTTGCCCAAATCTGCATCTCATCAATATGCTTCTAACTTAAGGCAACAATATGACACTAATAATCTTCAAGATGATCAAACGTTTATAAATCCATCAAATCACATTTACAGCAATTGGATAAACGATCAGCAAAATAAATATCATCAGAAGTCGATTAAATATCCTGATGTTTTACCTGATCCGACTGTCAACGCTTTGGAAAGTTCTAGAAGCGATACTTTATACAACCAAAATACAGAATTTGGATACCAAAGTGCATTTATGACTGCGAATAACTTTGAACCTGGATTGAAATGCTGCGAACGATGCAATACATGGTTTTCTGATGATGTTAGAGATTATATTAACTGCGAAACATTGCTTTGTTCAAACTGCATGGCTTTATCAAACAACGAACGTTATTATTATTCAGATGATATTAATTCAGCAACTGATGTATTTGTGCCCGACAGTAAAGAAAGACTGAAGATAAATATTCGTGAAAATTCTTCACGTGGTGATTTTTCAATGAATCTTGATGATTCCGTAAAACATTCAAAAACGGATTACAATGTTTCCGAATATCTCTTCGATCGAACGATTCATTCACCAGCGAAAGATTATCAATCTAGAGAATATAACAAACAGAACAATACTTTTGTCAGTGATTCTTTTAAGAATTCCTTCGAGGTTATTAAATTTGGAAACGCGAGTTCAACGTCACAAAGTAATGCAGCGATGTCTAATAAATTAAATTACCGATATTTTACTGAATATTCGCAAAATTCGTCTCCAGTGTCGCACTCTAGCGAATCACTGAGATGTCACGAGTGACTTTACTAAAAATTACCAGTTTATCTAATTATTCAGGAGTTAAATTTATATATTTATTTAAGAGAAATAATATGTTTAATGGAAAAAATGCATCAGGGATGTTAGCAATTTTTAAATTGTTCATTAAGCTAATGTACAATTAGTTTAATCCTAAAGGAATAGCATTAAATTAACTTTGTTTATTATTGAAGTGTTTACTCATCACTTGTTAACTTTCGTTTAGTTTGTACTTTATAACTTTGACTTCATCGTTGATTTTGTCCCGCGGCGATTCTGTTTTGATGTCACATAATTGTTTCATTTTTTTCACGAAAGTGTTTATTTCGTGCCAGTTTATAGTTAAGCAAGAAGTAATTAAAATTATTGTGAATTTTCTCTTGTTAATTTAAAACTAAAATTTAAAATTGTTTGTGTTTGCGCTTAAAAGTATATTTTGTTTCATTTTTATTTAAAAACTTCTTAGGTTGAGTTACAATACATTCGGTATACATTCAATGGTAAAAGGCGACAAGCAAGTTAACAGTAAAGTTAGCTTTTCTAATTCATATATTATGCTATGTTATTGTATTATGTATTTTATGTATTGTAAATTGTTATAATGACTGCTAAAGACAAAATAAATTCTATCTTTTCTCTCTCTCTCTCTCTCTCTCTCTCTCTCTCTCTCTCTCTCTCTCTCATTTTGTGTACAGAAAATTTCTTGTAATTATGTTAATTTCATTAATTGTATTGTAAATATGTTTTAATTTAGTATGTTATTAATTTATTTACTAATAACTGTATCAGTATATACTCTGTATACCTGTTGATTTTCTAACTTGCTAAATAATGTTTTAATATAAGCCATGGCTTGTGTTATTTGTGTTATGTAGAGGCCTACTCGTTATTAATTTATTATTGTTAAGAAATATACTCTGACAGGAATATTAATATTAATTAAGATTTGATTTGAATAATTAAAAGGGATAATTTTGTTATATAATGTTATATAATAAAAAGAATATTATAAAACGGTATTTTCATTTATGTAAGTGAATCATTATTATAATTTAACGTATATTGTTTGTTTACTTCGTACAAATAATATAAAATTTGATAACGAGTTTATTTTATGCAGTGTCAAAATAAAGTAGGGCTCTACAATTACAATTCTTACAAGAATCTAATTGTAACAGTAGAATAATAGACTATTTAGTAGTCTGTCCCATTAATAATTTGCAAAGCGCTTCTAAACACAGCGAAATTTAATTTTTCTGATATAGACGTACGTTATACTTACATTTAATCACATTTATATCCCCCTTTACTAATTAATGAAAAAAAATCAAATGTTAATCAGTTGCTGTCCATCCCTGGATCTGTCCTTCAAAGTCATCCATTTAATCACTTGCTGTCCATATGGTCACTTGCTGTCCATTTCAATAGCTGTCACTAAGAAGCTACTTGAACTTACTGATCATCTCAGTTCGTGTATGAAAATCTGTCTGTGAGAATCTGTGTTAAGCTGAAGTCTTTGTTTTCATAAAATAGTTTCTACCTAATAGTGACAAAGTATAGCCAACTATGGAAATAAAATATTAAATAGATAAAAACATTTTAAAATCCAGAAGTTTCCTTAAATTGTAGAGAATTAAATCGAATCAATTACTGTATTAATTAATTAATTAATGTAATAAATTAAAGTTTAACTTATTGAAATAAGATGTTATAAAGATCATGAATTATCGTATTATATAAACTATTTCATTGATTTTGCTGCATTACTGTCTAAAATTTGATTGAAATAAAATATCTGATTAAACTTGCGTCTTATCTTTTTATTCTGATTTTAAATTATGTAAAAAAAATCAGAAAAACTAAAATATACAACTGATTGCTCTGTATAATTATGCAATCATTTCACACAATTTTTAATCAAAACACATAAGTAAATCAAAGATTAAATCGCAAAACATAAAAAATCAAAAACTATAAAAGTAAATCGCACAATTAATATTTTCGAACAATTTAAATAAACTAGGCCTACTCACTTATATTTTATTGACCCAGGGTCGTCCATATTATATAACTATTTTGATAAACAGTTTCACTACGTATTATATACGTCACATATTTAATACTAGCTCGTAGTTTGTTAAAATGACCTGCTGACACACAGCCACAGGCTACAGAGGCAGAGACTAGCTATAGGCTTTGAGTAAAATAAGTCAACGGCATATAAACTTTTCTCACGGCTAAAATAGAGAAGAAATTGTGTTAATTTCATGTATATAACTTGCAATGGGAAGACTTGTAATATTTTATTTTCTATAAAACAATGTTGTCCAATCTTTTTATCTACAGCTGAGCTAAAATTTAAAAAAAATATTAAGTCTTAATGCTAAGATATCAAAATGAAGAGACATCAATATTGTTTAATATACTGTAAAACTTCTATTTTTCAATTTCCAATGATGATGGATGCAGCTATGGATAGTTACAGATTTTAAGAATAACAGCGGAAATTGAATCTTCGATCTAAAGATTATATAGCGTGTACTCTAACCATCAACAAAATGTCATCAGATGTGTCTTCGACACAAATAAATCGAATAAAAAGAAATTTGTATCAATTCTTAAAGAGAAAAATAAGTAGTACTATATTTCTTAAATGCATCAAATCTAAATAATAATTACGTACATCCAATAGATAAGTAGAGCGGGCTCGGGGGCCCTAAGGGGGGTTAACTTTATTCAAATGCGGATTAAGTGGTTTTTAAGTAGATGAAAAAACTTACTTCAAATATTACCAAAACCACTTAGCAGCTTGAGTGGAAGAAAGAATAGAAAGGCGTCGCTTTCAAATGTAGGATTACAACGGAAAAAATAGATTGCACTACCTAGAAAATATACATTTGATATTTTATTTATTTCTTCACAACACGTTGTAGCCTAACAAATATACAATATCATATACAGCGCGATAACATTTGTTAACGTTAATAATTAAATATACACATCGTATTCAAATAATTACGCTATGCTACAAATGATTAAAAGTACATACAGTAAATATTGTAAGATTAATGTACAGCTTGATAAATCTGACACTAACATTAGCATTAGTATTTTTTGTAATTAATTTAAAAGAACTAAAATAATTGCAAGGCAGCCGTTAAATGTTGATTCTATTGCACACTTCAAACTCTAACCTCTACTACTGATAATAAATAGTAAAATTGCGACATTTTAATGATAAAATAGACTTTTTTTCAGTCAATAAAGTATTGAATTATATCTTGACGACCTATAGTATTCGATTACTGTCCATAGATCGATGATACTGGTCGTGTAAATCGATGTCTTCCCAGAGGTGCACGGTAATTGAATACTGTCTCTAATTAAATAGCAAACACTTAAAGTGCATTCTCTCTCTACTTCAATATCTCTAAAACGATACCGTAAACATTTTCAGGAAATTAAAAAACGTTACCATGAAAAGAGACTTTATTAATGCGAAAACAGCATTATAGCACTGCAATGGCAATGTTACATTAAATATGTTACATTATCAATAAATTAAAATTGTAGAACGGAAGTAAAAATAAGACAAAATGTTCTCCCCCCCCCCCCCGTATCAAATCAAATTTCATTTTGATTAAATTCTGACATCTTTTCTTCATTTATGAGTAGTCTTACTTAGCTCAGCGCGTAACTAATAATAAAATACAAGTAAAAATATTTGTTGTTAACTTCATACACGTGCAAAAGTATACATAATATGCAGAAAAAAAGACATTAATCTTGCAATGCATTACGAGTGCCTAATTACCACTAGCTAAGCCAAAAAAATCGACTATAATAATTATTTTAAAAAATATTTATGTAATAGAACCTCTTGCAACATTTTGTTATCATGTATACTTATTTAACAATAACAGGAAAAATATAATCCACTGCTGAAAAACGGGCACGGGTAAAATGCTGATTTGCTGATCTGCTGATTTGCTGATTGCGATGGGTAAAATGCTGATTGGAAAATGCTGATGGATCAGCATTTTACCCGTTACTATATACTCGTGCCCTAAATCGAGCACGGGTAAAATGCTGATT
>JAQIXG010003985.1:0-13690 GCA_034700105.1 Oconnorella tubifera | reverse complement strand
ATGATGATTAATCAGTATAAATCCTTGCAGTTGGATTCTGTTACTTGTTGCACCCTTTGATAAGATTTCAATTCAACAGCTATCAGAGTCTCAGCACTTGGACTCTATCACTTGTTGCACCCTTTAGTAAGATGCTTAATTCAACAGCTATCAAAACCTGATGACTTAGACTCTACTAATTGTTGCACCCTTTAGTAAGAGACTAAATGCAACAGAAACAAGCCACCTTTCACATTAAGTTCATGATATAAAATGTTACAGTATATGTTTCATTCAATATAAAAACACAAAAAGATTGCAGAAGTAAATTTAAAAAACAAAATACACACCAGCAGACATTCAGGGAAATCAATTAACAATATCTTCACGGAACGTATTTTGCAGATATTTAGAAAATAACTGCAAATGACATTGTGCATTATCTGTGAACGACAATAATGATTTAAAATTAATAACGTAATAAAATCACTTCAATAAATTGAATTTTCTTAAATTCATTTACTTAAATTTAAATTAAATTCATTTAAATTTCAACGCAATCGCTTTAATTTAATCGATTTTAAATTACAATAAATTAATTAATCAAATAAACAATCAAATAATTAATGAAATAATAAAATAATGAAAAAAATGAACCACCTTTTATGCAGCGCATCGATAAAATTACATTTAAAATTATTAAATCTATTCTTAATAAATCATTTTTAACGCAAAAAAATTGACAAATATAACGAAAATAATTAAATATATTAAATTAATAAATTTAATTTTTTAATTTAACGCTCATTGTCTATCAAATTGTAATTTTTAAACAAAATTTAAACTTAAATTAAAACAAATACAATTTTTAAATTTACGAACCTGGAGAAAAAAGGGCGATCGATTTTTTTTAATTCGGGTGTCTAATTTTTTTTGTTTGGGAGGGGGGTAGAAAATTTGATTCTAAAAGTTATATTAGCAGTTACTTTGTTACTCTCAATGAGTATAGATTATTTTAAAGGATAACGCTATCTTATTTAATTAAAATTGCTTAATATTTCAAATAAAGATAGCTCTAATTGGCTAACTTTTTAATTTTTTTGGTCTTACTTTAAATTAAGAGATTTAAAAACAAATATGTTCATTTAATATTTAATTTGAATCAAGTATATAAAAAAGAATTGCTTAATTTAAGGCTACAAGTGAGATTTAAGAAAGAAAATTAATGAATCGATATCAATGAATCATTAGGTCAAAGATATAAGAACTAACCAATCATCAATAATCAATCTAAAGAAAATAAACAATTACTAAATCATTATTAATCACTGAATCAATCAACGCATTATCAAAGATTTAACTATAAATCAACCAAGTAATCATTAATGATTCTAAATCATTTCAATCATTTAATAATAAAAAACAAAATCAACCATTATTAATATAAAAAACAAAAATCATCTAAATACTAATATCCCTGAAATATTATACTAGTTATCACCAACTCGCAGAACACAATTATAATATTATTCAATTAAATCGTAATTAATTTCACTAACTATACAAGTTTTACTTGTAAATTGTACTAAAGGATGCAACAAGTTGAGAAATATTTTCAATGCACACCGGGATTCTATCCTGGAACGCATCAGTTGAGTCTACAACACTAACCACTTGGTCCAAAAGTTACAGTAACATATAAATCATAGAATATAGTCTGCCTACTTGTTTGTCTAGTTATCTCTCTGTTTGTTTGTCTAGTTATTGTCTGTTTCATTTATCTGTCTAATTTATCTCTGTCTGTCTGTCTGTATGTCTGTCTGCCTGTCTGTCTACCCAAGAATATGACTGTCTATTCTGTCTGTTTTAAATCTGTCAAAACTAAACCATCAAAATTTGAGATTTGAATCTGAGACCCTATAGTTAAAAGTTAAGAACTTTAACCACTATGCCATTAACATATGGGAGTATATATAATCAAAACAATTTAATATGCTTAAAGTAAGAAAATATACATAAAAATAATAATAAAGTAGAATTATTAACTAAAAATTCGCCAATCAAATATAACACTGGAATTCCCAAACAAAAATAACATTGGAATTTCCAATCAAAAATACACTGGAATTCCCAATCAAAAATAACATTGGAATTCCCAATCAAAAATAACATTGGTTTTCCCAATCAAAAATTATATTGCAATTCCCAAACAAAAATTACATCTAAATTCCCTATACAAAATAACACTGGAATTCCCCATCAATGCCATAACATAGAAATTTCCCATCAAAAAAATGTAATTCGAATTTCCCATCGAAATACCGAAGCTCAAAAAACCCAATGTTAATATATTAATCAAAGCATAACACTACAATCTTCATCCGCTACAAAACCACCTGGAAATTCACCCAAAAAATTTCTTTGCCACCCTCCTAAATTTTCAATTCTCTGACCACCCCCCGGGGGTAAATTATTCACGGGGGGGTCATTCCCTCCGTGAATATTTGACCCTGATTCCGGATTAATTGTAGATTTCTGCCACCCCCCCAGGCCATCTAAATGCAGCTCAATCTGAAAATAAAAGAAATAAAAATTTCAGAACTTTACATTAAAATTTATTTAATAATTTGACTCTAATTTATTTATAAGTTTATTGGCAGAATGGTTAAAGTTGTGATTTAAGACAGTAAGTGGTAGGTTCGAGTCCCAGTGCGATTCATAAACTATCACTTGTTGCACCCTTTAATAAGACACCTAGTTCAACAGCTATCAGACTCTCTGTACTTGGACTCTATCACTTGCTGCACCCTTTAGTAAAACTTGTAACGCTTAAATTAACGGAAATGTCTTTGATATCATTCATAAAATACAGTAATCCAGATGTTAAAAACATAGAAAACTCATTTTAGAAGAAAAAACAACAACAAACAAAAGCAAAAATAAAAAAAGCCAAGTAAATTAAGAGAAAAAAGAAAGTGTTATTCTGTCACCTGATGAAACTGTCGCAGAGTGTCGCGATGTCCGACACTTATGACAGTGATGGCATTTTGATGACACAATTCGTAAATGACCTGTTCCATGCTTATACTTACTTGACTAGTAGCCTCGTCGAATACTGGATAATACGAAATAATACGCAGCGTATTTAAGCTACGAACATTACAGTGTATTATAATGTAGTGTATTTAATAATTTAATGATATTTTTGTAAAAATAACGTATTTAACTTATTTAACTTACTGCAAAAAGTATTTAAGTAAAGTATTGCAAAAAGTATTTAAAAGTACTGTACTTAATATGTATTTAAGAATACTGTATTACAAACAGTATTTAAGTTGAGTACTGCAAAGAAGTAATTTAAGAAGTATTCAACAATACTACACTGAAAAAAGTATTTAACAATACAGTACAGCAAAAAAGTATTTCAAAAAGTATTTAAGTTAAGTACTGCGAAAGATTCAGGCAGGTAGATAGGTAAGTAGATATGTAAATAGGTAAGTTGACAGATACAATTAGATAGGTTGGTAGGTAAGTATGTAGATAAAAAGATAGTCACAAAATATTAAAAAAATTAAAATACAAAAGCTCAACCAACCAGCAAATTTAGGTTTGTGATAGAGCAATCGGAGGAAGCTAACTCTTTGCATTTCTCCCGGAGACAGCATATCATACCTAGGGATAAATTGTAAATGTTGACTTCACCCGTAACTTATTATTTTTCTTAATAGTTGAATTACATAGTTTAAAAGATAAATTAAATTTACAATAATAAAGAACAATGAAAGTTTTCATAAAGAAAAGTACCAATTCCAATTGCATGGACAGTCTAATCCACCTGTTCTTGTTATAAGTCCTTCTAAACTGACTTCTTTAATATAAGCAATCAGTTGGTCATCGTTTAAGTCTAAACAGAAAACAGTAGCTAAATATCACGAATTACTAAGGGGTGCAGCGAGTTAAGTTTACTAACAAGATTACAGTATAATATAAATGATATTCAAGAAGTAGCTGTCAATTTAAGCGTCTTACTAAAGGGTGCAGCGAGTTACATAATATCCTGCAGTCTAATATAACCTCTTTTCCAATGTACCCTTCTCCCAAGTCAGCAGTTAACAAATGCTTAATAAATCAGCGCCATATAGAAATTAATCGTTAGTTTAGTTAATAAATAAAATTTTGCAAAAACTAATCAACACCTGCGTCTGTTGATTCGGAATAAGGAAAACAAATCTACAAAAAATACCAGAGTGTAAAATAAAACAAAAAACTTAAATTCATAATAATTATTAACTAATAATTATTATTGGTTAGTGTTGGATTCGGATGCGACAGGTGCAGGTCTGAATCCTGCGAATGCTATATAGTTAACTCGCTGCACCCTTTCAGCTACGTCTGAGACATCGTTAGTATGATACAATAATCCAGACGTTAAACTTAACTCGCTGCACCCTTTAGTAAGACGCGTAAATTGACAGCTACGTCTGAGACATCGTTCGTATAATGCGGTAATCCAGACGTTAAAATTAAATGAAATTATTAAATTAATGTAATTTATTTTTGAATTAGAATTTAACAGCCAAAAATAAACTCTATTAACATAGAAATATATAAATAGATAAATATATAGATAGAATAGATAAATATATAGATAGATATATACTTGCTGCCTCAGAGTGCCATCGGTAAGATAAGGTTTCTGCGGTAAGTAGATCACCCCCAGCTTACCGTGTCCAACCAACCGACTTACCATACCTACGCAAAGAAAACTAACTGAAGAAAAATTTCTTAACATTTACGGACTCCAAAATCCTAAACTTTATTCTCGAAAAGGAATTTATTTATAGACGTTAAAATCGATTAAATTAAATTAAAATTAAGACACATTGTAAGCGATTGCTAAATTTTTTAGATTTAATAATTTAGTACTTTTAACGTAATTGTAATAATTAGAGTTTAATATTTGAAATAGTAATTACTTTAGCGTACGAAACAAATGTAAAACCAGTTTTTACCAGCTTATAAAAAACAACCGTTCGGTTATGTACCTTTTCGCTGAGACCATAACCCGTCTAAAACCCGCAGCAAAGAACTTTTCCCACAACCGCTATCTCCGGTTATCAATACATTTTCTCCGAGTCTAATTTCTAGATTTAAATCTAAAAAAAACGTTAAAAATACACAAAATATGCCTTCGATCGTATATTTTTTACGTACTATTTCGTGTACTATTATTATAACCATAACCTTAACCCTATCCCTAATATTAACCATAACTAAATGAAGATTGTTCACCATCATCAGGAATCAAACCAGCAACCTTTGGTTGCACAGCCCGCAGTGTTAACCACTAGACCAAAGCGCTTCTACTCTAGTTGATGTAAAAGTTTCTTTAGAATAAAAATTATTTTTTGGTTGCAAATTAACTTTGGTTGCCTAAAGTAACTTTGGGCTGCAGACTAAAATGTCTTTTGAATACAGCTTAAAATAACTTTGGGCTGCAGCCAAAAGTAACTTTGGGCTGCAGCCTATTCTTACAGACATACAAAAGCACAAACATATATATTTTATTGAAGAATAAACTATAATAGTATTATACTTTATAATATTAGACTTGACTATATCACAAACCTTTTACTAGAAGTTTACCGCAAGTACCCGGCGAATCATACGACAGATTATCAGCGCGATAAGCTATATTCTCTGAAGGTCTATCCTGACTGGTCCAGCTAACAACAATAGGACACTTAGATAATTCTGATTTAAATCAAAATGTCACTGTAAATATCTGTCTGTCTGTCTCTCTGTTTATCAATTTCTGTCTGGCTACCTGTCTGTCTGTCCAACTAAGTGTTTCTATTTAGACTATTCATCCATCCATCCATCTATCCATCCATCCATCCATCTACCCATCCATCCATTCAACCATCCATCCATCCATTCAACCATCCATCCATCCATCAATCCATCCATCCATTCAACCATCCATCCATCAATTCATCCATCCAACCATCCATCAATCAATCAATCAAACTAACCAGTCAAAATTAGGATTATTTAATCTGTCGCGACTAACAACTCTTGAATTTTTTTTAACTTCGTCCATTTTTTCCACCAACTGTATAACCCTGGGTTATATAAAAAATAAAAACATATTAAAAACCAATATAAAAATATATCTTACAAATTCAACGCATAAACTTCAATTTAAGCGTTTTGCTAAAGGGTGCAGCGAGTTAAGTTTAACGTCTGGATTACCATGAATTACAACAATGTCTCAGACGTAGCTGTCAACTTAAGCATCTTACTAAAGGGTGCAGCTAGATAGAGACATACTGACCTATCCGGGATTTGAACCTGGAGCTATCGCGTCTGAGTCCAGTGCTCTAACCACTTCTCCAACGAGAATTTATAGTTAAATTCACGAGAATCGAACCTGCAGTTATAGTTTCCAAGTCCAGTTCTCTAACCACTTCACCAGTAATTAAGATTAAAGTATTATAACCATTAAATCAAAGAGTTAAGCTAACAAATTTAACTAAGTAATTAACTAAGTTAATTAATTATTTGTTAATTAATAATAAAATTAACCTGTGTGTAGTTCCGGCTATATCTGATACTTTTATTGCCATATCGATTAAACTTGTGAAACAGAATATAAGATAGATAGTCGTAAAAGCATTCTAAACAAAAGCAATAACAGTTCAGTCATTATTGAGCAAAAATAGTTCCTTCATTGAGTTTAACTCAATAATATGAGTATTCGTATTTATTGAAAATATTGTTAAATTATACAAATTATTATATAAAATATATGTAAGAGTAATTGGCACAAAGGTTAAGTTTGCTCACTACTATTATCATTATTTATCATCATTATTATTATCATTATTTACCTTACTAATAAGTTCACTCAGTTCTGCCGGAGACAAATTATCGTAAAATCCGGAAAATATAGGAATAGCTAGAAGCAGATAACTGAATATGCTGCCAAAATAATCCGCGAAACTGATCGATACTGCAGATTGGAAAAACAAAAAAATAGATTTATAACGATGACACAATTATTGAAAATGAACTCAATTTAAATTTGACAAAAGAATATCAGTTCGTTTAATAATTAGCGCCTGTATTTAATTAATTAAGTAATTATATATCTAAATAGTATCTATCTAACGTCTCTATTTATCTAAGCATCAGTAAAAATCAAAATCATACGGTTAGAATAAACGTAAAGCATTGCAAAATATCGAAAGAAATCGACAGTATAGTTCGCATTTTAGATAATTTTGAAGCTTTCTTCCTGTTAGCTTCTATAGTAAATGAAAATAAATAAAACTATACAAAAAGAGAGAAAGATTATCAACAAAAAAAGGCACGATGTAAAATTATTTTTCAGTTATTTATTTTAGTTTTTCAGAATCTTTTAACTGGATAATAAATAAAAAATCTAATGAATAAAAGATCACTTACGAGAGAGAATAAATTGACTGATATTGAGAGATTGTTGAGTTGAAACGAGTTTATCAAATTTCTGCGACGTTTTTAAAAGTTCGACACGACCGCAGCGATAGAACGCGGCGGATTCAGAATTGGACCTCAACGACATGTGCTTAAATCTGAAAGAAAATATGCTTAAATATGACAGCAATATTGCTTAAATATGACAGAAAAATGTGCTTGAATCTAACAACAGATACATGTAACAGATAGAGACAGACAGACAGACACAGACATACAGAAAAGATAGAGCGACAGAGCGAAGCCGGCAAACAGACAGACAGACAGAAACAGACAGATAGACACAGATAAACAAGATGTTAAAATAAAGACAAAACAAAAGAGAATTAAATTGAATAAACAAAACAATATAAAATAAACAATGACTAAACAAGTTTAATTAAAGTCAAATAAACAAACCAAGAGTATTACCTAAAATCTCCCTCAAGCCTTTCTTGTTTATAAACCAAGGCAACAACGCTGGACATCAAAAACTTGTTTATTATCGTAAAAAATGCAAAAAACAGTACAACAGATAATGGCCCTATATAACCAGTGCTGAAATGAATAGAATGAAACAATCGCGCTAAACGTCACATCAGCACAAAATGATTATTTAATAAAGCATTGTAAGCTGGTGTTTACAAGCTGAGTGTCTGTACTGGACTCGGATGCGACAGGTCCTGGTTCGATTCCCGGATAGCTCGCCATTTCTCTAACCCTTTAACAAGACGCTTAAATTGACAGCTACGTCTGAGATATCGTTCGTGTAATACTGCAATCCAACCTTTAAACTCAACTTGCTGCACCCTTTAGTAACGCTAAACTTAAATTTAATATTATAAAATAAGTATTGAAAGTACTTAATCATAAACTAAAGTACATAAAGTACATTTGTATAGATACTTTAAGTACTTTTATATAGAAACATAGTTAACAATGTTATCTACTTATGTATGAAACTAAATACATTTTCACTATAAATCTGATGATTTACAAAGCAAAAAAACATTTCTACATTTCCCAACATAAATTGCTGTTAATTAATTCTACATAATACTACCTCATCCACGTTAAATAAGTATAATAAGCGATTGTAAAAGGTGAGATCAGTAGACTTGCGAATATTTCACTAAAAGTTTTACACATTTTATCAACGTCTTGCGTTATTCTCTGATCGCTGCAATAAGAAAATAATAAAAATATAAAAAATATATATAAAAAAATCAATGAAAATAGCCAGTAAAATTCTAAAAAATCACAGGAAAGCATGAGAAACTATAATTCTAACCCTTCCTAAACCTAACCCTAATTCTACCTAAACACTGTTGAATTCACCACACTTGGATTCAAACCCGCAACCTTTGCTTGCACAGCCCGGAGTGTTAATCACTAGATCAAACGCGCTTCTACTCTAGTTGATGTAAAGTTGTTTAGAATAAAAACTACTGAAATTCTTTTTTCTACTCGTTGCACCCTTTAGTAAAACACCTTATTCAACATCAATAACAGGCTATGCATAATTGCTGACTAATTGCGTTAACAAATGAATAATTACATTATCAATTAAATCATTAAATAACTAATTAAATTAGTTATTAAATAGTAAAAAATAATAATAAAACTACGTACGGGTTATCGATAGAATTATCGACGACATTTATCTGATAATAAATAATGTCCGTGAAATAAGATTTGTGCAGATAATTTGTGATGAGCGAACGCGTTGTAACATAATACACCGCGCCGAGATATTTCTTTGTTGAAACAATCTGATTAGAAAATTAATTAACTATTACTACTAATTAACTACGAATTAATCAGGAGTAATTAATTTAGTAATATGCGCAGCGGCAGTGCTGGGAACTTTCGCGACAGTTTCCCGAGACACTTTTTAATCTATTTGCATTCTATCAAATCTGAATTTTTGTTTGCAATACTTGTTTGAACTGTTATTTAAACTGTCTTTAACCGTTTTTGTTCTGTCTATAAAATGTGATTTACAAATTAGTACAAAACTTAATAAATCACAGATATTAAAAGATCAAGATGTTAACTAAAGTTGTTCAATTTATCGAATTGGTTTTTCGTGGGTTGATGGATTTTTCGAGGGGGAGGGGGGTGGGTGGCTTTTATAGTTTGTTGCTACCATACAATCATTACATTTAATACTACGTAATCATTATGTAATCATTATATTTAAGATCAAGTAATCATTATTTAATCATATTACATTTAATACTATGTAATCATTATGTAATCGTTACATCTAAGACTATGTAATCATTATGTAATCATTACATTTAATTACATTATGTAATCATTACTTACAACTGCAATAGCTATGATAATTCCGAAAGCTATAACGGTAGTCTTTTTAAATGCTTGCCAATCTTTATTTCCCAAGACCAGGTAAAATCTGCCAGGTAGCATTCCTACCTGGTAGACAGTAACTTGCTCTGAAGAAACACCCAACAAAATTAAAAAAATAACTATGTTTAATCGTTTTTATTATCAATATTTTATCAATTTTTTGCATATCAATAGTTTGGATCACCTAACCCTGAAACTTAATCCTAACCTTAAATCCAGTTGGAAAATACAGACTTTCGGTGTAATTAAAATTATGATGTCAAATAAAAGCTGAAATAGTAATTTAGAAAATATAACCAACATTCAAACTACATTATTTAAGTTAAATTGCAATTTTAGATAACTATTCGATTTATACTGATAAATCGAATAGTTATCTAAAATTGCAATTTAACTTAAATAATGTAGAAAAAACCAGCAAAAAACACAGTAACATCATAGCTTTTAACTTCAGATGTTCAATTATAAAATATGTTCAAGTTAAAGCATTTTTATGGACTGCTTTCCCTCTGCTAAATGTTTTCCTCTCTCAGTTGATTGTCCTCACTGCTTGGGTGGAGCATGTGCGATCTTGACTGATACTGAGGGACGTCTGCAACATCGTCCCTCGACGGTTAAACAGACGTTAAACTGATTGATTGGATTAGATTGACTGATTGATGACTGCATGATTGACTGACTGATTGACTGATTAATTGATTGACTGACTAAGTGATTGATTGTTTGATTGCTTGCTTAATTGATTGACTTACTGACTGACTGATTAAATGATTGATTGACTGATTGGAAGTGTAAATAGATTGGATAATTACCGAGTAAAACGATAGCAATAAGACTGATAAAAAGCAACGTTGTAACTGATCTGCATGATGGAAAAGCAATGCGTAGAACTTTCCAAAATCGCTTGAAAAATGTCAAATCAAAATTAGGCCTGCACAAAAGTGTCAAAAATATTTGATAGCACAAAAGTGTCAAAATTACGCTAGAAAAAGTGTCATATCAACATTATTATGCACAAAAAAGCGTCAGATCGCAATTTAACGCTATATTAGCGATTCAGTTCCCCCCTCCCACGTTAAAATCTTATTAAATAACGCGGATTAAAAAATGGGTCGCATTTTATGCAATACCGGTAAAATATAACAAGAAGTATAAGTAAAAACTTATAATATCGCTCAATGATTTTATTTCGTTTTTATTCGCAACAAAACCGCCATCAAAAATCTGTTTTAACGTTTAAAAAATTAAATAATAATAAAAGTAATTTAACGAATAATTTTATAAATTAAATAATGCGTATTTAAATAATCAAATAAAAATAAATAAAATATTTATTTACATTCTATAATACACCCAATAAATAACCCTGGATCTACTGCGATAGAAAACTTTTCAATTTGATACTTTTTAAAAAATCTGACTATCTTTTTTCCCTTTAATTCCTCTAATTTAATGTTTGGTTAAATTCTCAATGGAACGACAAATTGAGAAGCTTCTTATCGTTCTTATGACAAACATTTAATACAATCAAAGCAGCAACAATTAAAAATGATTCAATTTAACTTTATTTAACTTTAACTGTATTCAATTTTTATTAAAATAATTGAAATAATTCAATCATTAATTAAATAAAGAAATTAAAATACGCTTTCAAATTAATATATAGTGCCTATCCAGTTCAATAAAATATATTATATACGACCAATAACAATAAATACTGTTTAGTGTCGTAGCTAAGAGGGGGTTATTAGGGTTATAAATCGTCCCACATTGAAAAGTAAAAAGACATTTATTGTAGAATTAAATAAATTATAAATTTATTTCCCCCCCCCCCTAAATAAGTATGTGTAGACATTGAGGGGAGTGTGGGGATCCAGGAAAAGCATATCATTTGCCTATGTGGGAAGGGAGGAGGTGGGGGGGGGGTGTAATCAAAATATAGTCAAAATATTGTTTGTAAGCAGTAGTTACAAATTTTGATGTGAAATAAATAATACTTGTTGTCATTTTCTTTCTAATAATTGATAAATCGTTCAAAATAATACAAATAAAGACAACGTTTAACGTTTAATGTTCTATTTCAATTTTTACAAAAAAGGTAAGCAATAGTAAAATATTTAGTCTGTGAAGCGCAATAATTATTTAGACAATTTTTTTCCGTTTAAGTAATGGCTGCCCATACACGGGAACTTAGGCCAGTTGAGGGGTGGAGGGCAACTGAAAACGTGAACGTACCAGAGGGGGTGGGGGTCCTAAATGTCAAATTTTTGGCATATGTACGTTACAGACTACTCCTTACAACTAAAAGTATATTTTACAACAAACTCATTATTAAATATTTCATTATATTGACGTAATTTTTGTGATGTAGTTTTATTTACGTATGATCAGTTGAAATCAGCCGCTTCTCAATAATTTAAGCTGAGATTACAAATTAGAATATTAAGCATTGATTTAGTCTAGTACATTACATCTCAAGTCTATATGATCTAACATTAAAAACCACAATATACAATAGACTTTAGCAGATCATTGATTTCATTGACATCTGAGCGAAAGAACTTGACACAGATATCGACTAGATCTTGTCCCAACATTCCTGCCTGCATGCCCTTATACATAGCTAACAAACAGGTCTTTGAATCATTTACTTTACACATCTGAAATAAACAATTTATAGGATTTGGCACCTCATCACAGAATTAACAAGAAAAGATATAATCCATCTTTCCGACATCTTGAGTACTTGTCTCAATATGCGTTATATAACTGCATATTGAGGCTTTTGTATCGCATAACAAAGAGACAATAAAAATTACAAAGAAGTTACGTATAATTACTTGCAATTATAAATACACAATCGGAAAGCCTGTCCACAGACGGGAGTGGAATAAATCTAGAATCTCTCACGCTCTCTCCTAATGGCTAAAGACAGTAATTAGAATTTTTCTAAAGAAATAAATTTATATATTAGATTAGTTTTGTTCATCATATAACGCGCCTATTGTTCTAATCTGCGAACATACATATTTGCTCGTGTAAGCCAATCATCGCACATTATAAAAACGTGATGATGGGTTTTAGCAGCAGTTTGGAGTTTGAATGCGAGTGAACGGGGGAGGAGAGTCGATGCATTTTATATAAGAGATAGTAAAATATAATACTTACAGTAACAACGAAGGTTGCAGCCAATGAGTAGATGTCTACAGCCTCAGTATAATTACCAATGGTATGATACAATTCGGGCGACATGAAAGCAAGTGTACCAATCTTTCCTTTACATTACAGACATTGTTCCCAACCTTCGTTAAAACCCAAAGGTTGTTGTATAATTCCACTTTTCCATAGTTCATCGGTTTGTCTCTGTATTTCAGTTTTAGCTGCTAGTGAATTTTTATACGGCCTTTGTCTTATTGGTGTCGCATTCTCCGTTTCTATTTTATAACAGTGAAGTGTTGTGCCTGGTAAATCTAATAAACTTGTTGCAAAAACAGTTGTATTGTTTGCTAAAAATGTGTGGGTTCCAAGCCATTTTGGTATAGAGGGAAATGAAAGAGCGGATGCTGCTGCTAGGGATGCCCTCAGACTTCCTCTTTCCAATATAAAAATCTCATCATCAGATTTGAAACCTAAAATATGTTCTTTCCTAAAGGCTAATTGGCAAACATCTTTTAATGCTGTTCTTTTTAATAAACTTCACGCCATAAAGGATACCCTAGGTGAGACTCTGCTGAGGCATATTTCGAAAAGAGGAGATGAGGTTTTCCTCCATAGAGCCAGAATAGGACACACTCATCTGACACATAGCTACTTCTTAAAGGGAGAGATTGCCCCAGAGTGT
>JAQIXG010003984.1:0-13691 GCA_034700105.1 Oconnorella tubifera | reverse complement strand
AAAAAACGCAAACGTCAAAACCAGCATCGAAATCAACCGACAACTTTTGCCGCTAAATCGACCCATAATTATTTATCAGCGTAATTAATAATTTATTATTATTAATTACGCAGACATAATAATTAATTAATAATAATTAATTAATTAATAATATTGTAAATATAAATTAATAAAGCACTTGATTATATACAATACAATTAAATATTGTACACAATCGTATATAATACTTGTATTATTGTATTAATATATACAATACAATCTTGATAGTCATTAATTATTAATTGCTAATTATATTATACAAATGAACAAATTAATTAATTACTGATGGTATATACGAATACAAGAAAATAATTAATTATTTTAATTAGTAATTTATTACTTTTTCTAATTAAATGTACCGTTAACTGACTCTATACAGAAATTGAAAAAATAAAAAAATGACCTAATGAATATATAAAAATTTGTGACCAATTAAAACGGCCAAATCGACCCCGATTGCTAATTCTTAGGGTTAGGGTTTGAATTAGTGTTCTGGATAGGGTTAGGATTGAAGTTAGGGTTAATGATAACATCAGGATTAAGATTTGAGTCAGCTAGGGTTATCAAATTATGGTTATGGTTATCAAATGAATTGACTATTGGGCCACATTAACGGGTTAACATATTCTGGGCTGTTTTGTCAAGGTATAAAAATTAGAGTTAAATTAAATGACAAGAAAGAGAGTATTCCTGTAGACTGCTACCTCTAACTAGTGGTGTGACCACAGTTGATATAAAGCTGCCAGTGTTGATACAGAAGTAAAAAACAGAAAAAAACTGATCTCGCTGTTTCTCCTGTACAAATAAATCGATCTCAATAAAGGATCGAATAAAAGTTTAAACAGAAATTTTGAATTTTGAACAAAATTAGACAAAAACTCAAATTCTCAGACCACTTCTTAGCAACTAATAGACCCTCATGTTTTATAAATTGTTTAAAACTAAATTTTATAAATCGTACAGATTTAAAAATGATAGATACGTTAAGATTTCAAAACAGTATATTTGAAAAGGACCGTTAGAGAAGTGGTTATAGCACTGGACTTGGACGCAACAAATCCAGGTTCAAGTCCCGAATAGCTCACTATTTCTCTAACTCGCTGCACCCTTTAATAAGACGCTTAAATTGACAGCTACGTCTGAGACATCATTCGTATAATATAGTAATCCAGACGTTAAACGTAACCTTAAACTTAACCCTAATGTTAAATTTAAATCAATACCTGATCATCAGCAAACTGATCACCACCAAAAGCCGCCACGCACGGCTTAATGCCGCCAGTGCCGAGTGCGATCAAAAATAAGCCGATCAGCGGACCAATGCTATGGATTCAATAGATCATATCGTCACATCAGCACAAAAAGGCTAATTACTATTGCTTGAGGTCACATCAGCATAAGAATGCTAACGTAATGCAAAATGGTGATAGTCGTTATAGATTATATAATCTGTTTAATCTTTAATGTCCCATCAAAAAATGCTGATGTGACATTAAGCTGTACATTTAGTTTACAAATTGTAAAGAACATCTACAGAGAGCAAGTGATGAGTGAATTCTCAACTTATAAGTAGCGAAGTATATATTTTTCTTTGAGAATGGCAAGTGCGTATAGAACTTGGTTAGATTAAATATCAAACAACTTATTCCGGAAGCCTGTTTAAATAAACGCAACTAAACGCGCTTTAAATCAGTTAAGAAGTTTAAACAAGTTGAAATAACTGACTTTTAAATAGAAATTAAATTTTAGTATCAACTAATTCAACGCAACCAAGAGCATTTAAAATAAAAAACATTTAATTTAAAGACAGTTAAAATAATAGTTTTAAATTTAAATTAAATTTTATATCATCATCGTAATGTTTCTGACCTGTTAGGGGGAGGGAATGCCGTAAACGTCATGGTGATGTTACCGCAGAGATAAATGATCGACAAATAAAGAATCGTCCTACAAACATACAAATAAATCTAATTTACTAATTTAATTTAATAAAATGAGAAATTCAGGGAGGAAGTGTCTAAAGCATCGAACTCACGGCACGACTTTTGATCCAACAAGTCAGGACAACTCGTGTCGGGCCAAAAGTCGTGCCGTGAGTTCTTCGCAGCCGACAAAAGTCGGCTTTTGACAACACGACTCAAGTCGTCCCGACAAAACTCGTCCCGACTTGAATGCTGCAAGCACCATTTTATTATAATGCGACCCAACAAAACGGGAGCATTAGCCAATCGTATCACCGCTTTATTAGATGACTTATCCGATCGTATCACTTAATCAATTTATCCAATCATATCTCCGCTTTGGACACGGCGGCTATAATTGTTGTTTATTATTGAAAATTAAAGGGCAATCAATACGTAATACGCTATAAATATACATCTATCGTAACATCGCAGTAAATTAAATGAATGTTGATCTCTTATTTAAAACCCCTCTTTCCCGATTGTATTTATCTATTTTATTTAAGCCTTCAATAATATTTATATCATAAATCTAGGAAATATGCACTGCAAAATATCTAGTTTTGCAATGTTATATAATTTTAAATCATCCGTAGTAGCGTGTATTCTATGTATTCAAATAAATAATATAAAACTTCAATATATCAAAGCGGGGACCTCATTTAGGACGCTATTTTACCTCTATCTGAAGCCCGTTACCATTTCGTGCTTTTAATCATTTTTACATTTATTTTCTTTCGCGTGTAATAATGAAGGACATAAAATATCCGTTAGGCCTATATGAAATTCGATATAACTCGAAGATTGACTTTTCGGGCAACTGACATTTCCCCCACCCCCCGCACATTCCCCCCCGCCCGTATTATAATACGTGAACGTAATAATAATAAAATATGGAAAAAACATACTACGATAATAATAATATAATACTGCGAATAAAGTCTTGTATAATAATCATTATATAATAATATTTTATTGTATAATTATTATTGTATTATTGCAAAAGGCTTTATTTATGAAGCTTTACAGTAACTATAACTTTATAATACTACACAATTATAGTTTCTGCAGCAGTTTCTTTAAAGTTATCAATATATATGTATATAAATTTATTTTTTTACACTTTTCACTTGAAAAAAAAATTCGACTGATTTTTTTATAAAAATGAATTTTTATTATGAATTTTTAATTCTGAATTTGTATTGGTTGTTTAATATTATAACTAATTAAATTTGATTCTAATAGATAAAACTGTTTCTTATAGTATTTCATCACTCATTCATTTCTAATTAAAAATTAATTTTTTATTAAAATGAATCATTCATTTTAAATTAAAATTTTGTTTTTAATTCTAAATTAAAAAACTGTAAAAGGTATTTATTGCGTTTCTCAGATAATGCAATCGTATTTTTATTGAGATGATACATAATTATCACCTCAATTCTCCTTATAAATATGTAATTGTAGGACTTAACCTTAATTTAAACTAATTAAAAAACTAAAATTAATTACTAAATTACTAATTACTAAACTAAACATACTCGAGTGATCTGCCTGTATTATATCACCCTAAATAATTTATATAAAAAACATAATATCCGGGGAGAGGGAGAAAATGTCTCGCAATCTACTTATCAGTTTCTGAGACCTCTAGAGTCAACGAATAATGATACAAATTATGTTTCGCTGGCTACGCCTATTTTTGGAATTAGCAAGCCTACTCAAATTTTCTTAATTTTTTAAGTTAATGTATAACATTAAGAACATTAAATAGAGAATTGCTTTTTTAGTAATTATTAAAGCGTATAGGCCTAGGCCTACAAAAACGGAGGGTGTATAATAGTTTTGATAGTCATTTAAGCATATCTATGGGTGGAGGGGGGGGGGGGGAAGGGCATAATATATATTTTCACACTACAGGACCATCGAAGGCGCTATATGTTATAGTTATACACGCATACAATCAATGTATATAAAAAACATTATGCGCCTGATTGCCCCCGGAAAGAGCGTCAAAACTATCTCTACCCCTCCCCCCATCCCTCTCAATCATTAGATAATGTTCTGATAATTCTGTTCATTTTTTTCCTGTGATCAATATTTGTTATAATTTATATTTTTAGGCGCAAAAATCCCCTAAAACCAACAACGCATAATAACAATAAAAATTAAAATCACCATGACAGATTTTATAAATAAGTTAAGCCCCGCCTAGTTTAGTAAATTTTATTGACAGCCTTGTGTCGGGAGCAGTCATGCTGTGTGCGTGATCAGACCCAACACAGTCGGCCTGACAAGTCGTGCCGAAAAGTCAGGTCGATTTTTTAGCACGACTTTTGTTTGCTCGTGTGTTCCATGCTTAATCTTTGAAACAGAGAAAAATAAATAACTAAAAAAACTGAGAGAAAGAAAGAGACACACATTCAGATAGAAACACAGACAGACAGACAGACAAGCATAGACAGAGGCACTTACAGACTATCGAAAAAAAACAGACGATCCTTGTAAGCAGAAAAAACTTAAAAGACACTGTAAGACTTAACAGACACCAAAAATAAAATTCTTTAACAAAATACGCACAGTGACCAACAAATCAAAGAAATATGATTGAGTTAAACCTATACGTACTTATACTTTCCAATAAATCCATCAGCAATGATAGCACCCAGTAGCGGGGTAAAGTAACAAAGCATAACAAACGCGTGATAGATCTCAGTGGCGGTATTATCATCAAACTTTAACCATGCAGTTAAGTAGATAACCAAAATGGCTGTGAAATATAACCAAAATGGTGGCAAAATATAACCAAAATGGCTCTGCAGATAATAACCAAAATGGCTCAACAAATAATAACCAAATGGTTACAAAATGTAAAGTAAGATTTAAACTACTTGACTCCAAATAATATTCCCCCCTATAGACTAAAAAAGCTAATAACTTCTGAATAGAAAAAAATCAATTTAATTTTTCCAGATATTAGATCTAAGAAAACATGTTGTAGAAACATTTTAACGCAAAATATTAAATGATTTAACAGTTGCGATATTTCTAAATGTTTCTGGCTTAAAAGTTATTAAGATATAATTTAACTCGGTTATTACAAGGCAAATGTATAATGCGGTCAATAAAGAACTACATTAACCAAATAAACCATTAAAAACTAATTCAAGTTATATTAATTTAAAGAGAACTACTTTATATTGAATTAATTCATGCACTAAACTGGAACTAATCGAATTACGCACTAATTGGAACTACTTTAACCGATTTACACACTAAATTGGAACTACTTTAACAGATTCATGCACTAAATTGGAATTACTTTAACCGAATTACTCACTAAAGTAGGAACTATTTTAATCTATAAATACCTCGCATGCCGTAATATGAAAACCGTTCGCAAAATTCATTTACGATGATGAAGAAAACTGATCTGGGATAAGGCGTCTTTTTAACCTTAAAATCCTAATAGAAATAAAATTAAAATAATTTTTTTTCATTTATAAATCAATAGTATCTGAAATAAATCAAAATAAACACAGATCTCTATTTTTTTAAATCAATTGTGTAATGTTAAAAATATGATCAATTTTACATTGTTAAACGTGGAATCTGCGAACAGATATTGATTGAAGTTGTCACAGATTCAAATCTCTGATCATTCAGTTCCGAGTAAAGCACTCCATAATTATTTCACGAATGAAAAATATTACAACGAAAAAAATCAAAAATATATTTTCTCACATCTTTTGTGCTCCTCAGAAGCTGAGTATCTGAAATGGGAAAAGTTTTAAATTTAATGAAATTAAACCTAGAAATAACTTATGCAAGAAATAATTAAAAAAATACAATTTTCATTCGACTGCTATGTTCAATAAAAAATTTATTTCTATAATTCAGTGCATCACTGATAGACAAAGGTAAAGGCATAATTGCATCATTGTGATTAATTAACAGTCAAATGTCAAATCTAGATTATAATTAGTAAAGCAATGTCAAAGATCTACCTTTCATATTAAACCGTTTGATTACCAAAGGTGCAGCAAGTTAGTGAAATATTGCAAGTCATAGGTAAGAACATGCCATTAAGAGTCCTAGGCTGTAAGAACTTTGCAACGCGCCTCTCAAATATATTATATATATTACCATCATACGTCAAAGCCCGTTAGAGCTCTAATAAGTCTTGAGAAGTGATTAGAACTCTGGATTCGAAATTGAAACATCTAGGTTTGAATCCCGGATAGATCACTAGTTTCTCTAAGCTGTACCCTTTAATAAGACGCTTAAATTGACAACTACGATAATCCAGACGTTAAACATAACCTTATCTATAATTAACATCATTATTTAGCTATAGGTTTCAAAACTTTAACAATATCACAATAAATACAACAAATGAAACCAAATGTGAGTGAAGGGAATGTCACACCCCCCGCTCCTAGATATGTAGACAGAAAAGATATAGAGACCTTCTGCTAGTGACATATTTGAAGCGTTCGTCTCTTGTTTAGCCTCCTGTATTTCGTCACTTTCACCAGATGGCGCTTTGTCTTCAAGCTGCATCCCCTGCTGGTTCAGCTTATCCGCAGACTTGGCCTCTGCCATCTAGCGACTGAAATAAATTAACTCAGATATAAATAGTTAGAGCGATTAATCGTAATATAGGCGAAAAGTGGTCGATTAATCCATAAAATAACAAATCAATAAAAAATAAAATAAATAGATATAAACAAAACAAAATATTTTAAGATATACAAGAAACCGGATCGCATTTTATGCAGTACCAAAAGCAAAATCTACCGTATGTTAACTTTAGAAATAATTTATAAATATATAAAAAAAATACCTTAAGCGAACCAAATAAAAAATCTAGACAATAAAAAAGGGACCCCCACTGCATGTAATACGCTACATTATTTAAAAATTAAATTAAAAATATATAAAAAATAACAATTTAATATTTTTGTTTATTTTTATTTCGTTAACAATCGTGCGAGAATAAAAATAAGAACAAATTATTAATTTAGGCCTAGAAGTTAATTTTTAATTAATTTATATATATTAATATTATAATAAAGATAAATTTTACTTAAATTACAATAAGGTAAACTAAATTTCAGTTACAGCTTAATTTAATTTAGACGCCTATATAGTTATCGTTATTCAAAAACATATTTTTATTAAAGGGTGCAGCAAATTAAGCAAAAGTTAATTTTTGTTTGTTAACGACATCAAAGATATAAATTCATAAATAAAAATTGTCAAATTAGGATCACCGCGATAAAGGGTCGAGGGATTTTTGTATAAAGATAAAACTTTAATTTTGGTATAAATTCAGTTTTCGTTCTGTGTTGTTGCCATTCGCGATTTTGTAAACAAAATTTTATTTACTTTTATTCATCTATTTATTTTAATTTATTTACACTAATTACGTAAATCTCTCATAAAATAATA
This sequence comes from Oconnorella tubifera, assembly GCA_034700105.1. Classification (NCBI taxonomy): domain Eukaryota; kingdom Metazoa; phylum Annelida; class Clitellata; order Enchytraeida; family Enchytraeidae; genus Oconnorella; species Oconnorella tubifera. The sequence goes on along the minus strand of JAQIXG010003984.1, from coordinate 6,237 downwards.
TAAATAAATTCTCGACTCATTCAAATTACAAGGATTACATCATTTTAATATGTTCATTTTATTATTTAAAAAGTAAAGCTTATAAAAAAAATTGAGTCAATTATTGAAAAACCTCGAGTGACTCAATTAAGTCAGATTTCAAGTTTAACATTTTTGGAGGCAAAAATAATTAAGAGTCACTCCTTTGAATATTTAAAAGAGTCCAAGATTTTCAGGGGTCAAAGGGATTGATGCAAAATGTCATCAAAGACCGCAATCATGGTGTCAAGATTTCTGCTTTTAATCATTCATCTCTTTCTCACAATTATTGTACTATTATCTCGGGTAAGTTTAACGTATTTTAGTAATTTTTGCATTAATTAAATCCTATTTATGTATTTTTTGTTAACTAATTAGAAGTAATACATATTGAAGTATTTAATTTGTGTTTGATACTATGTATCCACTGATATACAATGAATTGTTTGTTCAGAATATGACAAAATAATTTGCTTATATACATGTGTATGGCTAAATAAAAGTTTGTTTTATTTAATAGATATTTAAATATATATTTAATATGTATTGATTTGTTTTTTGTACGCTTTCTTATTTCATTAGCCTCTCAACATAAATGCATGCATGTATGGTAGCTATAATCAAGATTCATACAACACACTCAATCTGCAGTAAGTAAGCAGTTAAATAAGTTAAGCCTTCATAAATTAAGTTAACCTTAATTTAAGCGTAACACTAGTTAAACAAATATATCAATACATTAAGATTTACGTTAAGTTTAACGTCATGGATTACCATATTATGACTATGTCTCAGACATAGCTGTCAATTAAGCGTCTTACTAAAGGGTGCAGCGAGTTTGAGAAATAATGAGCTTTACGGGATTCTTTACCTGGACCTGTGGCGTCCGAGTCCAGTGCTCTAACCGCTTCTATAACGAGCCTATAGATAAATATTGACTGTTAATTAGCTTTTATTTTCAATTTGTTATCAGGTTCATCATAGCTGTGTCTATATCATTCGGTTTATTTGCTGTTGAGTTTCTTGGTTTTATGTTCGGCTGGTCTCTGCTCGTCTACATGCAGAATATTCTCTGTATCCATTTGTAATTAACACAACGCATCTTGTATAAAGAGAGAATATTTCTATTAGAAATTTCCTTTATTAATAATATTAATAGCAACTCAGTTAAATCAAAATTCAATGACTTAGGTCAAAATACAGAGAATCTGATAGTCGATGAATTAAGCGTCATGCATAAGGGTGCAGCAATTAATAGTTTTATTAATTTGTCAAATCATTCATGATTACAGCACTACCCTGTTGGTTAATATTATTTAGTTCCCTTGCTGTACCTTTAGTAAACGCTTAAGTCAAAGTGAGCATCTTAGATATCAGTTACAAAAGATCATCTAGATAGTAAGCTAAATTTACCACCAGGACTCAAACCTGAGACATATAGAGTCTGATAAAGTATAAATCTTATGATCAAAGTTAGCATTACGTTTAACGTTTAACGTGTGAATTACTGTATTATATAAACGATTTCTCAGACGTAGCTGTCAATTTAAGCTTCTTACTAAAGGGTGCAGCTAGAAATATTGAGCTATCCGGGATTCGACCCTAGATCTTCCAATTTCGAATCCAGTGCTCTAACCACTTCTCTAACGAGCCTTGATCAAAGACATCATCCTTGATGATAACCCAGCTATATTGTCCCACGGTGCTGGTATGATAACGCTACTGGTTTACATATTCAACACGTGGTGTTCATCGCGCTACTGGTTTGTGTTTGGTTTCTGCTGCGCACTGCCAGGCATCACGGAAATACTTGTCTGGATTAGAATCTTCTGCGTCAAGAAACGCGTTTAATTCTAATTAATTCTAATTTTTATCGAGGGGTTTCTATAAATTTAGAATTGGGGACTGAAAATGCGTGCAAGATGGGTTAATAAAATGAAAAGTGATAATTCTATGATGATTGGGGTGAAGAGGTTAAGGATATGGGCTCAAAACTGAAATGTCCCGGTTCAAATGATAGTCAGTACTTCCAAGCAGACAAAGGGAAGGACAGATGAATACTTAATAAGACAAAGACAGATACAACGTTTTATTGATATGCTATTCATAATTATACAATGTTCTGAAACATAATTCAACAAAAAAAATCTAAAACTACTAGTCTATGTAGGTCTACAAATTAACACGAAAATCGCAGCGATAGTTTATGATTGGGTGACTGACTTGAGCCTTGTTAGTATAAAATCACGAAGGCTAAGAATAGATGCGTATGCAGAATGAACTTTATGCTCATACTGGCAAACACAGTTAGTAAAACGTGATAGCATGTAAAATACTTTAGTTTTAAATAACAGCAAAATATTGGTAAATGATTCTAAACAATTATCGACAAAAATTGATAGCCCCACCCTCCCCCTGAATATAATATCATCATTTAATTTGACATCGTCTTTTCACGGTTACATTTAACAATGACATAATTACTTTAATTAAATCATTACTCTATACGTAAATCTACATAATAAAAAGATAAAAAGACGGCTTATCATTTTTGCGATGCCACGCGTTGTATAAATAAGCAAATCCGTTTAATATCATAACAAAATAATATACCAAACACTAGACTAAACAAATACAGAAATACACTCATTTTTACGTAAGAAATATTTTGAATTTTATTGGGAATAATTTCTTTACTTTTGTCACTATTTTAAAGAAATACAAATTTTTTTACATTTTCAAGCATTACACTCGATGTTTTTCAAATAAACATTCAATAAAGTTATAATGACAAGTATAATGCTGATTAATATAATTATAACTATAGATACAAACATAATTAAGAAAGTTTGTGAACGCGGTTCGGTGAAAATGCTGCCGTTAGCGGAAACAGTCAGTAGCGTTATAGTCTAGCAAAAGTTTACTGCATTTTAATGTTTAACTCGATTGAAATTTAACGTAAAGTAACAATTATAATCAATAATTACATCTTTTGGCAAGTTTACGATACATAATAAAATCTCTATTAAGGATAGAAGAATATTTTTTTTTTGTTTATGGAATAATCTTAAAACTGTTCAAAGCATTAAATAAGCTTAAAAAATGCTATATTCTAAGCCTATGCCTGGTTATAAAAAAATGAAGGCTTACATAAGCTACATATCCATTGATCCTAACTGAATTACAAAAGCTTAAAGCTACAACTTTTCGATAAAGTAACAAATAGGCTTACATGACTTGATAGACTAATTTCACAAAGCTCAAATCTTGATTAACTGATTTAAAAATTACTTTTTATACAGTCTGAACATAAAATAAATATAGATCTATTTTATTGATCTAAAGCTTAATTCTATTAAAACACTCGCTCGTGTATTTTAACTATCGTAAAATGAATTCAATCAAATTAATCGATTTATTGATTTATAAATCAATTAATTTTAAATTAATTGATCTATACTCCATATAAATAATTGCTTAAAATGCTCATTATATTATCTACACTAGACATTATAACTTCTATTACTACATAGTAAAAAATATAAAGTTACTAAGAAATAAATGGACTAAAAATGACAAAGATACAAATAAACGAGATAAACGAGATAAGTCATTTTGTAACTTGAGATTTTGTCAAGTTACAAAATGACTTTGTAACTTGACATTTATATTTCATTAGCCAGATGGCGACACGTCGATACATTTCATTATGATATGATAAAAACCCGGTCGTTCGCTATCTACAAGAAATAGAAATATAGTAACAAATTACGACATATTAAAATAATCGTAAAATAAAATAATCGAGAGTAAATTTACACAAAATAATGTCTTATTTATAAAGTAATATCACACAAAAGATCATTCAGTAATGCTTTGTAAACTTTGTATGCAGAAAATGAACAAAAAAGATAATCAATTTCGGTAATATAAATAATTTTCCTTTGGGAATGCCGCGAAAAAACGAAGAGTACAAATGAATAAAATTTACTTTTAATAATAAAGATGTGAACAAAATTAAATGCAATTTTTTTGAATTCTTAATCAATGAATCAATAAATTGAAAGTTCTATGAACTAACCACTGCTTGTATCTAGACAGACAGATAAACCGAAGTATCGTTTAATTTCAATGACGATTAATCTAACTAAAAGATATAAAAAGTGAAAAGCTAAATTACAAACACTACCTTGGATAGTTTTAACCCAGAATCGTGTTTGGTCTCTAAAATTTTGAACGACCTAGAAGAAGAAAACCCAATCATACTTGTACTTTATATTCGAATATTATCTATTATAATACAATCAAGGTCTCTGCTCAATGTTCTTGGTAACTAAATTCTACATTCTATTTACAATGTAGAATTAACAATAACAACAGAGAAAAGTAGTATTTTAATATTATAGTATTATAAATACTCTCTCTTGTTATACTTCTCATCTATGAACATTGGTGAAGTGGTAGAACAACCGGACTCAAAATCGAAAAATCCAGGTTGTAATCCTCTTAATTCTGAATACGTTACTAACATGTACCCTTTAGTACACGCGTACAATCATGCTAACTTGTTGCACCCTTTAGACAGATAAATCTTTCATAAATTAAAATCATATAGTATGGTAACCCAGACGTTAAACTAATACTAAATATTTGACAAGTACTTACGGTGTCAGTGACAAGTACATGTATGCCAAGTGGTCCCTGAGCAAGTACCTGAAGTATCTGTGTCGCTGAGATGGCGTACAGTGACGCTAGCTTCTCAGCCAGATGACGTTGCGTTAGTGCGTCAAGATACACAGCGTGATAGACTGACAGAAAAATAGAAATACTCTTTAAACGCTATTGCTTTTATGTTATTACTTTTTACATGATAGGGAGTAATCTTTTTACATATTATTACTTTTACACTCAATGAAATACAACATAATTATTTAGTAAGCACAAAATAAAGTAAAATATCAATGTTATAAACGAGGTATTCAGACCATAAAATAGAGTCTATTAAATACTCTTCATTCATAATTGACAACACATCTGTCTCGATATATTTGACTTATAGATATTAAATATAAATATATTAAATATATATTTATATATTTTACTTGACGCAACTCACCCTCTTTTTGTTCTAACGTGTGCATTCGTTGTTTCTTAAAAACTGATAAAACGCAAACATCGTCATCGTCATCGTTATCACTTCCGTATATCTGTCTCTTTGCCGCCCCCTGCTGCCCTCCCCCCACCGCCACCCCTACCCCTCCCCCAACATCCGGAAATGAAATATTCCCTATTTTTTGATCTTTATCCGCAATTTGGCAAGCATCACCCCCCCCTAACCGATTACCGGAGATTACCGAAGTTCCTGCCAGTTCGTTAACGCTTGCCAAATCAGCGCCTACCCGATTGGCAAGATTACCCCCAACTGAATCACCCGCCAAATTTAAAGCCAAATCTAAAATATCGTTATCGGAAGGCTGCGAAATTGTCTGCACAATGGAATTTCTCGTGGCGCGATTTTCCGCAACGGAATTTCCCAAAACGGTATTTCCCATGACGGAATTACCGGACACGGAATTCCCAATGCTATTAGAAGGGTTCCATATTTTTTGTCCCACTGTTGCAAAAAAAGGCCCGGGGTTAAGATTTTGAGTTTGAGAGGGGGAGAAGGAAACCTCACCCCCCCGTCCATCTGAGATTAGGATTGGGCTGGGGGTGGAAGAGCGACTGCGGGAACTAGTTGGGGAGGATATGACCACCCCTCCAAAGTCCCAGCGGGCTCCCTGGGTAGAGGGGCTCTCTTCATAATTATCTGGGGGGGGATACAATTTTAATTTTTTACATGCATTTTGATGTTTTAAATAGTTTATTTCTTTTAATTTATGCTTAGTAGTTTCTTGACGATTATTAGACAGTAAATTATATACAGTATTTACTCGTAGATTGTTTTTAAACGTACCATCAGCACAGAAAATACTATTTGATGCCGTAGATAATTATTGAATAAAACAACATCAATTCATTCAAATCAAAATTAACTTCATTCAGAATAAAATAAAGATAGTATTAACGTTATGTAATGAATGATTAAGTGATGAGTGAATGTTATGTATTGAATGATTAAGTGATGAGTGAATGTTATGTCATTGAATGATTAAGTGATGAGTGAATGTTATGTCATTGAATGATTAAGTGATGAGTGAATGTTATGTCATTGAATGA
>JAQIXG010003983.1:0-13696 GCA_034700105.1 Oconnorella tubifera | reverse complement strand
ACTTATACAATATGCACAGTTAACTTAGTTTACTAACCATTTACTAAGCTTAGTTAACATAGTTAGTTCTGGATGCATAATTATACAAGTAATTAAATAAAGTAATATTTTAAAAATATATAAATAAACTAGTGTAAAAATATACTCAAGTATAATACATTACCTGATCTTCATAACATTCAATGAAAGTTGGTGGTGACCCTTTTTGAGGAGAGGGGCTCTTTTTCTTTTCTTCAACTTTAGGCTGGGTCGCTACATGAATAAATCATTCATTTTAACTACATCATAGTTTTACTAACTTTCATTAGAAAGCAGATTCAAATGTTTACAATTTATCAATGAAACCAGACCATAAAATGTAGTGATGGATATAGATAAAATACCTGGCAAGGAAAGTTTTACATGGTGCTTTAATAAAAATTATTATTGTGGACATTTTTTTTTTAAATGTAGTGACAGATATAGATAAGAAACTTGGCACACAAAAGATATTTTATAAGTAACTAAGAAGTAGCATTTAATTATACTTCCACACAATTTGAAAAACTATGATATTCCAGTTAAAAAATTCAAACCTTTAACTGTAAGTTTAGCTGTGGCACTGACAGAGCCGACTGTGTTGGTAGCTTTCACAATGTAAGGTCCAGCATCACTGATAAGAGCCGAGTGAACAGTCAATGTATGCTTAGTACCGTCTTTTGTCATGATTATATGATCAGAAGGTTCTAGTTTAGATGTTGCCTTAAACCTACGATGAAATGTAATGAACACTACCTTTTTATTGATTCTGTATATTTCTTTAAATATCATTTATTCCTGTTTACTACAACTTTGTCTGTCGACTTTAAGGTAAATTAAAGCCCTATATATTTGTTGTATCATTAGTATATGTTTCAAATCTGATAGATTTATTGATATGTTTGCAATTTAAAAACAATTAAACTTGTATTGTCATTATAGTAAATATTTCTTTCTAAATTGATATGAATACTGACTTAGACGGAAATAAAAACTAACGTGTAAAAGTTTAACAAAAAAACTCCGATTACTAATAACATACCATTCAACAGTAGGTTCAGGAAGACCAGTTACTATTGTCTCAAAAATGACATCATCTTGTTCAACTACTTCAACATCTGCCGGCTTACTAACAGTGGGCTTCTCTTTTTTCTCTGAGAAATATACAATTTGAAAAGATTCATCAATTAAATTTAATATTAAAATACATTAAACGAATCGAATTAAGTGAATTGCTAAGAAATTCATTTTAATTACAAATTTAGTCAAAAAGTGGTGTAAAATTCAGCTTGATCTTGTGACTCGATTTTTGGTCTTACTTCTTGAGTCCCTTGCCTTAGTATTGTGACTCAAGTTCTTGATAACATTCCATGGACATTAAATAAATTATACTAGATAGCATATATAGCATAAAACACAGAAAATGCATATATAAGCTTCATTATTGTCATGTAAAATTCAATATTTTAGCATAATAAAAATGGTTTAGCAACTACCTTGTACGCTAAGTTTGGCAATGCTGGTTGCCTGGCCCACTTGATTTTTGGCAACTGCTTTAATTTCTCCGGCATCAGTCATGGTAGGAGAATCAAAAGTAAGAGTGGCAACTATGTGACCATTCTGGGGAGCAGATGTCATTTTGATAATGTCGCTGGGTTCTAGAGGCTCGTCATTCTTAAACCTGTTATTTGAAATAGCAGAAATTACAAATGGCATCAGTTTACAAAGTTATATAATTATGTAATTTAATATTTAATTAAATAATGAATAGTTAAGACTATAAGTGACATCTCTATGCTTGATTTCATATTATTCAATTATCATTTTTGTAAATTTCGTAAAAACATATCTCATAATATTCAAAAATGAATAATAAAGTCTGCAATTATGAATAAACTAAACTCAAGTAATCTCAGTTGTAAATAATAAAATCTGATATAATATAATACAATAATATAAATAATTAAATACTAACATTATTATGCAAAAAGAAAACCATTTTTAAGGCATACGAAAAAATATAATTATTATTGTTTTTCGTACCATTTAACATCTGGCAATGGCGATCCTTTGACCTTACACTCAAACGTAACTTTATTTCCTTCCTTCGTATCCTTATTAACAAGCTTCTGCGTGAACACAGGTGGCGCCATCTTATCTGTTGACAATAACATAATTTATAGGATAATATTTATAATAAATGTTAGCAATATAAGAAGGAAAAAGTAAGTTTTAATTATTTTTTTTATTGAATATTGTTATTAAATAATTCAAGATACGAAACATACAGACACAGCAGTCTTTATGACTACAATTTAAAACAATGTTAAAATTAGGAAGTTAAGCTTAATATGTTCAAAAGTAAGAATTAAAGAATGAATTACTTCAGTCAAATTTATTATTTCAATATTATTAAAATTGTAATATTTTAACTGCAAACAAACAAGATATCAAATCAAATATTCAAGATATTACAAAACAATATTTGAATAATATTGATGACAATATTGATAAGAGCTATTATATTAGCCCTCAACAATATTGTCACATTACGTACCGACAATATTGATAGGGGCTGAGCAAGTTACAGTCCCTACAGTATTTTCCGCTACACATTTATACGTTCCGGACATTTTCTGAGTCACTCCAGACATGACAAGTGTACACAGATCTCCGTCCTGGGTCATTTTTTGCTTAAATGTAGTGGTTAACTCAGTTTCTTCCCTAAAAAAGCAGTATAAATTCCAAAATTTAAAATCAAATATAATTTAGCTACATTTTTTACTGAATAAACTTTAATGTAAAATTTAAAAATTTCTCGTATTTTAAATTGCAGATGATTTACTTACTCCTCCTATTTAAACAAATCAATTAAATATCAAGAACTGTTTGCTTTTCAATTTTTTTCAGATTGTCGTGCTTTAAATCACTGCAAAAAATATGATAATGATAAAAATAATGATATCGATTCTTTATAACCTACCTATACCATTTGACAGTTGGCATTGGAGTACCAGTAACTCTAGTTGTCAATGTTAGGTTCTTCTTTTCTTCAATTGTCTACAGAAATTAAATGTCATAATAAAACACAAATCTAACTGTCATCAAGCATTGTATATAATTATGAAATTATAGACTTATAGGCATTAAAAAACATTTAGACTAGAATATCAAATACCTTACTAATTAGAGCATCGATGTATTTAACTAATACATCGACTTGAATATTTTTCCTTTTCAACAATGACAAAATAGTGAAATATAGTCCTTTAATCAGATTAAATTTCAGAAATCCCTTTGTATTATTAGCTCTAAATGAAATAAAATTTAAGGTCAGAAAGTAATTCTAACATATCAATCATGGTTTTGTGACTACATTCTACATCTCAGCTCAAACCATGTTATCAATATTAAACTACCAATTATTCATATATTGCTGTCATCGCTACACTCCTTACTAATTATAATGACTGTCATTACTATTGTATGATAGACATGCCAAGTGTAAACCTTATTAAGAAATTCACAACAAGAGAAAGATAAAAATAATATTTATTTACCGTCTCTTTCAAAACTTCTATAAATTCTGGAGCAATACCTGCAGGCTTGGCTAAAAGTAAAAGAAAGAGCATTGTCAGTAAATTTATAGTATGATGATTGAGTGTCTAGTATGATTGAGTATTAAGAATGTTTGCAATACATAACAAGGTGTATAAATTAACAGTCTGGATTATTTTTAATGAATTGACATCTTAGATGTATCTGCTGAATTACACATATTGTTAAATAGTGCAGTAATAGCAAAGTGATTAGAGTACTAGACTCAAAACCAAAAGTCCTGGGTTTCATCTCTTTTGACAACTAACAATCACTGAATCACAAAACCATTTAGTAGAGCACTTAATATGACATAATTGTATGCATAATCTACACAAAACTTTACAAATATCTATTTACATTATTTAAATAATTGTATTAACTCTAACCAGTATTTCTACGCATTAAAAACAAAGTAGAACTAAGTAAGTTCCATCTTACCCGGTAGTATAATCAGAGCGGAAGAGAAAGCCTCCCCCGCATCATTGTACGCCCTACAAGTCACCTTCTGCTCCACATCCTCCACCGTAACCCTCCTCACTGTCAGACTATACTCCTCCTCCCTAGTCACCAAGCTCCATCTCTCCGACTCAACCACCTCTGTGCCTCCCACGGACCAGGTCGTCCTGGGCCTTGGGGTCCCTCTGATTTGGGCAGAGAAAGTAGCGGGTTGATTTATGTCGGTAATAGTGATGTCGATGAGTGGTCTGATGAAGACGGGAGCCTCAAAGATGATGATGACCTGGGTGGATGATGTGGCTTCACCGTAGTCGTTGAATATACGAATGGTGTATTCACCGCCGTCTTCCATTGTGGACTCTTCAATGATTAGGGTGATCTCTAACGTCTCAGTTATTGTTACTCTAAAATATAAATTAATATAATTATGGATAAATATATTAATAGAAATTAGTGTACAGAATATAAGTAAATATGTAATATCTAAGGGTATATAAATGAAATTTGCTTTTCTCACTTTCTTCAATATTCGTACACATAAAAGGATACAGAATAAAAAAAATATATTAAAACTTGCGTAATTATAATAGGTAAGTAGAATATTTGAAAGGTAAGTACATATTTTTATTTACTGATAAGATATTAACAACGATTAAAAAGTAATAAAGCTAAAGAAATACTAACAGATATCTATTTCCTGTCAGTTCAACGCCATTTCTATACCAGGCGACTGAAGGCTTATCCTTGGAGTCTACCTGACAATTTAGCTTAACTGGCTCAGTCAGCTTAACGTTAAGCTTTGATAAGCCACGCTTGAATCTTGGCGCCTCGCCAACCGGCTAGATAAGAATAAAAATAGAATTGAAATAGGTATTTTTATTTTAATTATTATAATTATATATAATATAATTTAAATAGGTATTTAAATTGAAATGAAAGCTATATAAGTAATTTGTGAGCAATTTTTGATTAATTAGTAATTTTTAGTAATTTGTGAAAATACTAAAATTACTTAGTCATTTTAGATAAAATTAAGAAATGTAAATAAAGAAACCAATAAAGAAATCAATATAAACCTTTTCTAATTCAACTGTCATTTCTTCAATTTTTCGTTCCTCAACTTGCGTGCTGCATAATAAAAATATATCCAATTTATTTATAGCTTAAAAAGTGTAAAGAATATTGCTTGTTTATAAGTTACACAAAAAACAGGCATGAAATATTCACATTCTGTGGCTATTAGCAAGACATAAATTCAAAGCCATTAAAAATAAAGAAAATGTAGAAAGTTACAGATATAAAATATTTATCACTCAATAGACTTCTTTTCTTGTTTTTAATATCACTATTATTATTACTACAATTAAACAATGAACTAGACATTTTTACTTATTTATTAGAAATTATTATTCTTACGTTTGTTCTTCAACGATTTCAGTAACATCAACTGACTTTTCAACTTCTGAAAGAAATACATGAAAAGGTTCGTAAAAAATTCTATGATAGTAATAATAAAATTTGAGCATCTGAAGTAGCACTACCTGATGTACCCTTCACCCACACTTACAGATATTGTACTTAATCTATGATATTCATTATTAAAAACATCCCTCTTAAAATACTCCTTACGTGCTCTTCAAATTTTCTTCTACACTTATCACCTAATTAATGTACCCTTCACCCAAGACTGAAATTTTGTCGCCTTCTCTCAGATTTCATCTTTTCCCATAAACAAAATCTATAAACTTAATTTATAACATTGTATCTTATATTTTTGAATAATATACCTATGCTATGTATCAGGTATAAAAAGAACAGATGATTTGCTAAGTAATATCAAAATATAGAATTGCAAAATTAACAGCATAAGAGCATTGAGCGAAAGAGCAATCAATCAATATCATAAAATAAATAAATTAAAGAATCACACAATCAAATTAAATAATAATGTCACTGCAGAAAAGTATCATAGCATCTAAATGCATATTTTAATAAAATAAATAAGAAAAAAATGAATATAACTTAAAAATTACAATTTATCAATATAATCATCAAAATATTCATAAAATTATAAACTTTGTCATGCTCACACAAAGTTATTTCATGTAATAAGACATCACACAAAATAATTTGATAAAGAAAACAGAAAGCAATAACATTTCGAACTAAATTAATGGAAATAATTTTTGGAATATATTAATAGAGGAAAATCGAAACAAAATAATTCTAATTACCACAACTATCATTATTTATTTAAGTTTAAAATGAAATTAATATTTTTTAGCGTTTAAAATAATATAAATGTATAGCTTCAGATAAAAAAAATTAACATTTAAAGTTACTTCTATGCCAGACGCTGAAAATAAGAAACTTATATTCAAACTCAAGCTAAAAAAATCTCTAAAATGTTTTATAATGTTTAAATAAATATCACCAACAAATATAAAATATATATTCTAATAAACATCTTGCATATATAATAAAACATAACTGTCATGCAGATTATTTCACATACTTACCTTTAATAAGTTCATAACAACTTAAATATATTTACATTTTGTAATATTTTATATAAAACATATTATGTGGAATATAACATAATAATATTATAACATAATATGTGATAAATTACATATATGCTACAAAACATGCACTTTCATATAAAATTAAAAATACACAATGTCTGAGATTGCTCAGACATTGTGTATTTTTGTGTACCATTTACATCATGCAAACGACAAAATAACCGAGCTAAATGGAATGCAAAATGCAACGTCTACTTCACTCAAAGGAATGCAACTTCTCTTTAATCACAGTGCGGAAGCTTGGTGAACAAATCTGAATCTAAGTTGATCCGCTAGAAATACTACGACAAATGCTACTAAAACATCGTGACATTTCACTACGTTGTATAAGCAAAAACTCTTAGTGAGAAACTACTTCAAAGAAAAACATTTAATCAAACGAATTATGACTAGAGTTTTGTATCGAAAACGCACACAATTTATTAAAACAGTTCACTCGATTGTTAATTAATTGATTTAATCGATTGATTTGTTAAGTGATTAAACTTTGACTAGATGACAAGTTGTAGTCAAAGTTAACTACTGGAGTAAGTAAACATAACAATATAAACAACAATGATAAAAACTAGCACTAGAATAGAGTGTGTATAAAACTTTAATTTTCAGCTTGTTCATTATTCATTAAGCTGTTTGAATTTGAAATCGAAGCAAATTTTTTTCTAATGGAGCAAACTTTTTGAAAGAATTATCACAAAAATGTAACCATTACTCCACATATCTTGAATAACAGGGATTCATTGTAATTTATCAATCTCTCAAATTTTCACAAATAAATATTTTCTCAAATATTCTTAAATAAAAGTACCTCAAAATAGCAGAAATATAATTTCACGAACTACGCAGCGCATAATTAATCATTATTTAAAGCAGCAAGAAAAATACATTTCACTGTTTTACTTCAATCTAATAAACGCATCGAATTTGTTACTATTACAGGATTCAAATCGATTAGCCAACAATAAAGTTATATAATAAGGTTTTTATTTTTTTATATTTTCAATTATTGCTTCACAATATTACTACTCCAGATAGTTACCCGTAATATAAACAGCAAATATGCGCAACAAAATATCATAGAGTAATTTTAAGCTCTTTCAAATTCATTATTTACATTTTGTGCTTTTTCTACAAAATATACCACATTTCAAATTTTTATTTCAAATTTAAAAAATTTGGACTATTAACAGAAAATATTCACTTATTTTATTTTATTTTTAATTAGAAAGTATTTAGTCTTTAAATTGCTACCTTTTTATAGCGAATTAAAACTGCAATATAAATTCATCAAACAACCAATAAACAGTTGCTATGGATCTAATCGCAACCTTCCCCATAAAAATAACCTTAAATTAATTCAAGTTTTTTGTTAAACTTTTTTGAAAAGCATCGTTTCACTAATTTTCTATATTAATCAGATATATGTATAATTTTCTGCAAACGCTGGAAGTTTCCCAAACAGTTTATTAAAAGTTTGATTGCTCGGTTATCTTAGTTTAATTCTACCAATACAACTTAAAAAAACAGTTAAAAGCGCATCCGCAAGCAAGCAATAGAGCTACTCATAAGCATGTATATCAGACGTGTTCAAGATCAACTTTTGCACACTTTATAAATATATTATTTTAACTGTAACAAAAAAAAAATTCTTTTAATAACATAATGATTTTTTAGTTAAAAATCATCATGAATACCATATTTTAGATCATGATGCATAAAAATTAATGCCAAATGCGAAATTAATACCAATTTTTTTTTCAATGAAACATTTCAATGTAAATTGATGTAATTTATACTAATTAAATCCAATGACACATTCCCATAATATAATGATAGAAAAAAGACAGTTTCTCAGTTACTTCTTTGAAAAAAGACCATAACTGAGAAACTAAGTAATTAATCGTATTTTTATTTGCCATGTTTGGTCAAACTATTAACTTTCTGTATATTGTAAAATAATTATTATTGTATATATTGCTTAGATTTAGCATTAATATTCTGTATTTAGCATATTTTTTCTGTATTTTGTATATTTTTGAACTTAAAAGTTTGTATAATGATATCATATTCAAAGAAAAACATGTCTACAAATTTAGCTTAATTCAGGCCATATAGAAAAAATTAAAAGCTAATCGAAAGAATCCATGATAAAAAATAAAGTGAGTTTTCTCAATTGAGTCTCGAACACTTCTGACAAACAACCAGCCACGCAGCGCAGCTATGTAAAATGTGACCTCGCATCTAAAGAATACAGCCAACAAATTTAAACTTTAGTTATTCATTTAAATTAACACCCATGCAATAGTAATCACAAGATGAAGAACTGATGATCAGTATCGGGCAAATCCATTTCAGATAACTCCAAGAATCTTCATTCTTCTTTCAATTTGAATCAACCTTCAATTTAAAATCTACCAAAAAAACTTACCAAAGAAAAACTTACCTTTGACAACCAGAGACACGGTGATGTTAGTCTCGCCAAATTCATTCCTGGCAATGATCTGGTAATTGCCGGAATCTTGTAACGTAACATTTCGCACAGTCAGGCAAGTTCTGTAAGTCTGGGACTCAATCAATTGGACATCAATTGACGTACGTTCAGTTTTTTGGATGAGAATGCTATCTCTGTACCAGAATATCTGTAAATAAGATATTAGAGCTATTTTGCAGTAGGAAAATATAATTAATGTTACTATGAATAAGAGAAGCCAGAAACATCTAGTAATAAACAGAAAGAGAAAGACTGAATGAGATAATTTCTTGCCGAATGTCACATCAGTTTAAAAAAACTACTTAATGATATGATATGTTATAAATTATGTGAGCAGAAACTAAGTTAATATGAGAACATACATTCAATAGTTTTCCTCTTGAAATGACTTAATACAAACACACATAAAACACACACACTCACACAAACACACAACACATTTACATATCTCATAAAAAAACCTACATTTGGTTAGAATAAAATCCAAGATAAATGTCAAAAATTATTTCATATTAATGTAACTAAACACTTCATTTGGAGAAATTAAACCAAGAAGAGCTACAGTGTATTACGAATCTGCAGAAGGAAAGCTTACAAGTCAAATTAAAGTGTGTAGATAAATAAAGTACAAGGTTCCCAATAAAAATACGGCAGTCAAACCTCAGGGGCAGGTTGGCCAGTCAGCACACACTCAAAGTTAACCGTCTCGCCCTCACTGACTACCTGTGGCTTGGGCTTGCTTACGACCTTAGGCCCTTCCCCCAATGGCTTCTCTTCGATGGTCACTAAAAATTAAAAAAAATTAAAATAAACTGAATACAATTTAAATTGCAAGATATCAATGAAATAATGACACAGATTAAATTAGTCAAAATTACTACAAAGAGGATTTTAAATGGAAAATAAATTACTTCCACCACATCTGCATGAGAGATGTAAAAAAAGATAACTAACCTTAAATTGTTAAACTCACATTAAAAAAATAAACCAAAAGGACAATAATTAGACGGATAAAGCAAAAATAAACTAACCTTCAGTTTTGACATCTTCAGTGACATCCACTGTTGATGTGACTGTAAAATCTATCGTTTCTTCTTCTTGTTTCGGTTGCTGTTGTACTGTCAAATCAACAACATCCTCAATCACAGATTTAGGCTCCTCAACTGTGAAGTCAATCAGTTGTTCTTCTTGAACAACAGGTTGTGGTTGTTCAATAACAAACTCTGTTGTTTCTTCTTGTACAACTGGTTGTGGTTGTTCAATAACAAACTCTATTGTTTCTTCTTGTACAACTGGTTGAGGTTGTTCAATCACAAACTCTGTTGTTTCTTCTTGAACAACTTCTTTTGGTTGTTCACTCACAAACTCTGTTGTTTCTTCTTGAACAATGGGTTGAGGTTGTTCAATAACAAACTCTGTTGTTTCTTCTTGTACAACTGGTTGTGGTTGTTCAATAACAAACTCTACTGTTTCTTCTTGTACAACTGGTTGAGGTTGTTCAATCACAAACTCTGTTGTTTCTTCTCGAACAATGGGTTGAGGTTGTTCAATAACAAACTCTGTTGTTTCTTCTTGCACAACTGGTTGAGGTTGTTCAATAACAAATTCTGTTGATTCTTCTTGAACAACTGGTTGTGGTTGTTCAATAACAAACTCTGTTGTTTCCTCTTGAACAACAGGTTGAGGTTGCTCAATAACAAACTCTGTTGTTTCTTCTTGAACAACTTCTTTTGGTTGTTCAATAACAAACTCTGTTGTTTCTTCTTGCACAACTGGTTGAGGCTGTTCAATAACAAATTCCGTTGTCTCTTCTTCTTGTACAACGGGTTGAGGTTGCTCAATAACAAACTCTGATGCTTCTTCTTGAACAACTTCTTTTGGTTGTTCAATCACAAATTCTGTTGTTTCTTTTTGTATAACTGGTTGAGGTTGTTCAATCACAAACTCTGTTGTTTCTTCTTGAACAACTGGTTGAGGTTGCTCAATAACAAACTCTGTTGTTTCTTCTTGAACAACTTCTTTTGGTTGTTCAATAACAAACTCTGCTGTTTCTTCTTGCACAACTGGTTGAGGTTGTTCAATAACAAATTCCATTGTCTCTTCTTCTTGTACAACTGGTTGAGGTTGTTCAATAACAAACTCTGTTGTTTCTTCTTGAACAACTGGTTGAGGTTGCTCAATAACAAACTCTGTTGTTTCTTCTTGAACAATTGGTTGAGATTGTTCAATAACAAACTCTGTTGTTTCCTCCTGTTGCACAACTGGTTGCGGTTGTTCAATAGTAAAATCAATCAGTTGTTCCTCAACCTCTTCTGGTTTTTCGGGTGTTATGGTTACTTCTGTGACTGTTGTTTCACTTTTTGTGACTTCGGGTATTGTCATTCTAAAAATGCATTTAATGCAAAATTAAGCATCTTACATTAATTAATTTCGCTATATAATTACTATTCATATCCTTATTTTTTAAAATCGGGCAATGCATTAGAAGTGGAATATACGATATAACATACTATACGATGATGATAAGTAACTTAATACTTACTCAAAGGTCTCCTCCACTAGTTCCGGCTTTTGTTCTGAAATATTAGTAAAATAATTAAATTAGAAGATATAGTGCAACCAGCGTATATTAATATTAGAAAAAAATTAAGATTATAGCATAGACATTTCAAATATACTATTTACTAAAATATACTAAAGTATATTTAACAACACTAGACTATGTCCGATACATTATAACAAAAAAAAATGACAAAAAAATGAAGAACATTATTTACAATATACTTAAAAGGAAAGTGAGGCACAGAAATAAATGGTGTCTAATTCATGGATAAGATTAATGACATACACAAAATTGAATCTTAATAAATAAGCAGTATTAATGAAAAATATTTGCTCCAAATCTATTAAATAACTGATATTAGTCATTACACTGGTATCGATGATCTGCAATATTTATGCCCAAATTTGATTACAATAAATATCAACTTATGATAAAATAACAATCTCAGAAATCTTCTAAACGTGAGAAAATTACAATTTAAAGTAAAAATACATTTAAATATAGCATGAAAATGAAATCAACTTCTTAAATTAGTCAAATAATCATATATTTAATAGTAACATATTTAAATAACAACAAATATAATAATAAAAACATTATTATAAACCTTTTAGAAACTGATGTTAAAAAAGTTCTAGTAAGAAATTAGTAGATAACATTTTCAATTGGATTTTTCATTTGAAATGGAAACTTCCTTCTCAGCAGAAAAATCAAATAATACAACATTTAGAAATATTCATGTGACAAAAAATTAATACCATAATGAAGATTATATAAAATTAATCAGTAGTCACGTTTCATTTTAGTAATACTAATTATAATCTCATTTAATTTTAGTAATACTAGTTATAATAGCGATTAACTTTTATTATACTAATTATAACCAATAGACTTTAGTCCAAATATATCATTAAAGCTAATGCAAGGATGAGTACTTAGTCACATAATTAGTAGAATCCGAATCATGATTTCTGGCTAAAAATTGCATTGGATTAGATAGAATCCGAGTAACAATCGTGCACTAGTTCATTCAAACTGACATTAATCTTCATGTACCTATTTTACCAAGTTCCACTTTATACTGTTCGTCCACAGCTATTCCCCCTTCAACTTTCTGGTCAGTCCTCTCCAATGCTTGTTCTGTATTCACTGAAATCTCATGAACAATCGTACCATCCTTGAAAACAGAGTCGATTAAAAACTGTTCCCTCACAGTTTTGCTATCTAACTGCTCAACATTGAGATCAGTTAAAATCTCACGACACTCCTCTGACTCAACTTCAAATATAAACTCATTAACTTTGTACGTTTCTTTTACTAAAATCTCTGTATCATCATCTTTGGCCACTTTGTCAGAACTTGTCAAATCAACATCATATTTGGTATCCTCTTTAATTTTTTCTGAAAGTAATATTTGAAAGACTTCTGGTTGAGATTCAATTTCGGATACATTAGAAATTTTTGAGATTTCTGGAACTTCTGCATTCAATACAGGCTCTTTAATTTCATCAGTGGTGAAAGTAAGTACAAGTTCAGAGGACGCTTCAACACTGAGAAGTTCTAAAATCGGAGTCTGTGTTTCAGTAATTTCTTCAGATGTATTGGTTTGTGTTTCTAAAACTGAAATATTATCAATTTGCTTACATTTTTGTTCCGCTTGTTCCGGTTCCTTTGATACAATCACTTCAACTTGATCCGGTTCCTTTGTTGCAATCACTTCACCTTGTTCCGGTTCCTTTGTTACAATCACTTCAACTTGTTCCGGTTCCTTTGATACAATCACTTCAACTTGTTTCGGTTCCTTTGATACAATCACCTCAGATTGTTCCGGTTCTTTTGATAAAATCACTTCAGCTTGTTCCGGTTCCTTTGATACAATCACTTCAACTTGTTCCGGTTCCTTTGTTACAATCACTTCAACTTGTTCCGGTTCCTTTGATACAATCACTTCAACTTGTTCCGTTTTCTTTGATACCATCACTTCAG
>JAQIXG010003982.1:0-13699 GCA_034700105.1 Oconnorella tubifera | reverse complement strand
AATGTAAAACTACTACTTCACTTATTAATTTAATTAAAAGTCCTGTTTTAATACTAAATGGCTGAATATATCAGTAACTATTTTAAACACACTCCGGGTCCTAATTATTTGATAAATTAAAGCGAAAAGGTATTTTTTATCAATATTTGTAAATACTATTACTGTATCTACTACTACATTACAGGCTTAAATGATTACGCCCTATTCTATACTGGTGATAAATTTTAGTTCCCAGCCAAATCGTCACAATAGCATTAATCTTTCACATGTCTTTCAAAAATATTTTGATTTATTTTTAATAAGTAGGCCTTTTTAATCAAAATGTTAATGTGCCACTTGTAAGCAATTAATTATGAAATTGTTTGTTGCCATATATTAAATAAATTATTTTTTGCAAAAATCACTTATAATTTCCTTTATTATAATCTTATTTATTATCTTCATGATAGTTTACTTTTCAAACACAATGTTCATTAATTTACTTAGGATCCAAATACACAGATTTGTTATCAAGCGCCATACTTCAGCTGCAAGACGCTGAAGTTTTGCAGCAACTTTACACGAAGTGGTGGATTGACAACAACAGTGGGCAATGTGCAACTGTCGACACAGTATCAGTGAATGCTAATTCCTTAGCCATTGCAAATGTGGGCGGAGTTTTCATAGTGCTTCTAGCAGCAGTGCCTCTGTCAATCATTGTGGTGATGTTAGAGTGTATATGGCTTTCCTACAAAATGACAGCTATAGAGAAATTAAATAAAGTAATCTTTTTTCAGTTTCTATTTAAAGAATTTGTATGCTAATAATTTGTCAAAAATATCCAATGCTAATTTGCTAAAAAAGTATTAAGAATTTAATCATATGCACATTTGAAGCATAAGTGAAATAATAATGACGCTCTTGATATAGGCCCTATCTGTGCTATTTGCAGCCTCACATTTCCATGTTGGCGTTGTTCTATCTAGAAATTTGCCGTGCTTTTAACTGTGGCGACATGACCAGGAAAAAGCTAGATGAATCTAATGTTGGTTAATCCAGTTCTGATAAAAACACCGCTTCTGTATTCGGAAATCAAAGTAATAATCAACAATGAGGAAGGAACATATGTAAATAATGATCATTAACCGCGAACTAATTCTCATAGATACAAGTTAATGTTGTTATATGCACCGTTTACTAGGACTTTAGTAAGACGCTTAAATTAATAGCACATATTCGATATCATTAATATAACACGATATAATATAATAGACGTTAAATGTAAACTTAACTGTTTTGCAAAATTTCTTATCTGGCAGTGAGAACGAATTGTCGTATAAAATTATTGAAATACAATCTTTGCGTTTCTACGGTTTCTTCTATGCATTATTATTATAAATAAAATATTTCGTCATTAGTCTTACCAAAGTTTTAATGTAGTATTCAAACTTGAAAGGACACGTGAATTAGAGTAGTATGTTAACGGTAACTTTTACAATATAGATATAGAAGTCAAAAAGACAGTTTTGTATGTTAACCAAAGCCCAGCTCTTAAAGGAATCATTTCCAGTATAGATTTCACTTTTCATGATAATTAGCCATCCTGCATTCTGAAGTTTTATGGAGTTAAAAATTACTCTTCTAGTTTGTTTTTAAATTATTAAGCAAATAACTTTATGTCATGTACGTTGAAGAATTGAACTTGCATCAAAACACTACGTTGGGAGTGGTATTTTGAGATCGTGGGCTTTCCCAAGTTCATTTTTTTATATTAACCATCACGTCTATCAACTATTTTTCCATGACGGGGCTATTTATTTATCCTTTGAAAACTCAACAATAATAATGCAGTTAAAACTCAAAACAAAACAATATTCTGAAATTTGACAAAAACGGGTTCTATTTGTATCATATGTTTAGGATACAGATCATAAATATATTGGCATCTATGAATTTCTTGAGCGTAAAAAAAATATTTCAGTAACAAATTATTAGTGCATACCGATATTAGAATTGTTAAGAAATTTCAGCAAAGACATTCTTAATTATTACTGAGCTGAGTTATCTTGCAATTGATTAAGTCCTAAATCAATTTTGTCCATCAGATTTTAATTATTTTCCACTCACCCAGTTTCATTTTTATAATCTATAACGTAAATCGTTCTAAAAGTAGAAATTTAACTGGAAAACCTAGGATAATTAAAATACGCTTGTATATTCTAGCTATGTGCTTTGAGTTAATTTTAATCACGCGTAGAGAACAGTAATTTTAATAATTAATAAATTTTACTCTCTTATATAACCTTTCTCATGTAATGCAACAAGATAATTGAATATTTGCACTGTACCTCATTAAACTTGAATGACTTGCGTTCTTTTATAAATCATTATTTTGCTTTTGTTTCTTCAGATGATTAGATACAAATTCAATGAATTATTGATTTCATTTTAAATTAAGATATATCGCATGGAAGATTAATGAGAACATAAAAAACCCTGACACGTCAACAAGAGTTTTCTTTTTATCCGATAACAGGGGAGCAATAGATAATTTAATTTTTATATTTTTAAAAGTATTAGTTATTACGATTTGCGACAATATATCGAATAAACCATCTGGCCGCTTGGAGTCTGAAGCCTGCACCATCTGGCCGCTTGGAGCCTGAGCGCATCAGCTCAGACTCCAAGTCTGACATAATATTTATATAATGTTATTAAAATATTATGTGGGAATAAATAATCTAGAACGCACTGTTCAAATTTAAAACTATAGATTTTGTCTTGAGTTATTAATTGTATTGTTATTGAGTTTTCATCGGATAAATTAATATCTTATTTGAACTATTACGTAAGCCTAGGCCCTACAACATTTATTTTTATACGTTTACAATAAATATTCAATAAATTGACACCAAGAGAAAAAAATTGGATGAAATAAACAGATAACATGTTATTTTCTAACTGTTACCCTTTCTTATAAATTTACCGTAATAACGCCGATATTAGAACAATATTATTTAGTAGAAGTGTAATAGGGCCTAGGCCTACTCAACATATTCTAAGTAACTCATAAATTATTCAGTAGTGAACTGATTGAACTTTCTTGACATAATAAAAATGGATGTTTTACCAATCTTTCATAAAATTTGATAGAAACTTTCATTTCTGATTTTAGAATTTTGTAACTTTTTAGTAACAAACTTTAAATAGAGTTTTGTAAAGCTTTATAGTACTCTTGCAATAGTAGGCCTAACTTAATATAAATTTTTTATTTTGTTATTTTAAAATGAGTTTGAACCGTACTGAATGTTAGAATTAATCATTACAATTAATGATAGATATTTTTGATAAGTTAGCCTATAAGCCCTAGATGATTTAATAATTACAATTCGCCTATGCCGCGAATTGTAATTATTCATTTATATCAATAAAAGATAAAATCTGAAAAATGACCAATATAACATTCAGATCTAAATTGATGTGGATTTTCGTTTTCATGTGACGATCTTTTCCTTAGTCATCATTTTGATATTATTTTTGAAAAATGATAAATAGATGCAATTCCCGTTGACGACCTTTGTTGTTATTTGAATCATTTATTAGTAATATTTTTTTTATTTTATTCACCTGTTCAATTTAGTATAAGAATTTATTATTGTCAACATATTTAAAAATAATCGGCATGATCAAAAATAATTGTGATATAAAAAATATATATTTACATTATAGCTCTCTCTGTGATGTTTATCGGAATATTAATATAGCCCGATTAATTCTAGCAGTTCTACAGGCAGTGAGTGATCTTACTGTTTCCAAAATATTATCAAATTCAATCACGTATTAAGCATATAATGTACCCATCATACATATTCTCGGTGCGAATTTGATGCCGCTAATAATTAGTGTTTTATTGTTGATTTGTAGCTAGGCATTAAGTCCAGCATTGTTAAAAATTCTAGCTAGAAACAATTAGCTAAGATCAATATTAACGGTTTTGTGATGGGTTTATTTATTGTTTTGTTATTTATTCTGTCACTGGCGTGGGTGCGCGACTGTAGTATACATAACATTGATAATGATGATAATGATTTGTTTGGTAAAATTATCAAAATACAAATTAATTTTAGTCACCTGCTCAGCTTGTTGTAAATTAGGCTTACTGTTTTGAAACGTTTTGTAAAGTTATTTTGCTCATTAATATAGGCCTGCATTAGATAGCCTATATTGCAAAAACTATTGTTTAAACAACATTAAATTTTGCAGTTCAGCGCTTATGATATAGTCCATAGCATTAGAGTTTTGATTTATTAGGTCCAGTATAAATGAGCTGATTTTAGTCAGTAAAACTCACTGTTGTATTCATATGAAAGAATCATATTATTCGATTATGTGGCGAGTGCTTATCTGTTATTTATGTTACATGCAACTGATTTACGTCAGATTAGCTGCGGTGGAAGATAAGATTCAATATTTCAGCCCAAATGGGACATCAATTCGAATAGGTACGAGTAACATTATCTAAATATTATTTTAATTGAAGTACAAACAAAATGTTGCTAGATATAATAAAGATTGTAATATACATTTCAAAAACAATTATAAAAGATATCAAATGTGTCAAAAATGTTGCGATATTTTTGTACGAAATTACATATAATTTGCTATCAATGTGTGTAGGCCTATATACTAATTTAAAAAAATGTAACTTCTGTAGCACTTACATAGGCATTACGATAATTATTAATTAATAATTGTAATGATATAGCTATTAAAAAGGTTAAATTTAAATTGTTTTAATGTGCAGGGGGTACTTACGAGTCGGAGTTTAGCTATTTACAACTTATCATGCAAGATGCTTTGAACGATATGAATAGTTTTCAAAACTTCACAAAATATAACATCTCCTTTGACGTTGACATTGACATCGTGCGATCGTATGATATATTGGCAACATGTAACAGTGGTTTGTATATTAATCAATTTTTATTACAATTTTCTATTTCGAACATATTTCATAATAAAGAAATTTATAAATTTTAAACTTTTTTTACTGTGGATCCATCCTTTTGGACACATCATTCAGTCACATTATGACTGAATGATAAAATGTTAAATTTCACTTAGAAATTATAAACGTAGAAATCACTGACATATTATTGTAAGTGATTTTTTGTCACTTGATAATTGTAATTGCCCAAGTTTAAGAAGTTGTAATTGTAATCAAACATAGGCATATATTTAACTGCTAATTATTATTAATTGTAATCAAATAGAGTATACATACACGACGAAAGCCTATGATACTGCATCATTAATATCAATGTTGTCATTCTAATTTTTGTGTTTAGTGCCATCTTCAATAGCAACTGAATTATCTAATAATTATTGATCGATTATTATTATTAAATAGTTATTGAGTAACATGTTAACGCTTTTATTATTTGTGTTTTGCTCGCTTTCAATCAGTTTGCAATAAGTTACAAGAAGGCATAGCAGTAATGTTTGGTCCAATGTCGTCTGTATTATCTTCTCCTGTAAAGTCAATCTGTGGGACCGTACAGATGCCTCACATAGAAGCGCGCTGGACAGCAGACGATGCAAACTTTCCTTATTCAATCAACATGTTTCCTTATCATGAGACGCTCAGTCAAGCCTTGATTGATTATATACTTCTGTATCGCTGGAGCAGTTTTACTTATCTCTACGAATCCGATGAAGGCCAGTTTAGGATCTCATTTCTATCTATTTTAAAATTCATTAGCTGACTTGATAAATTCGAGTATAGTTTATTCTATGTTGACGTTGCAAAGTTGTATTAAAACGCTCACAAGAATGGTAAACTTTAATGTTTTGAATGTGGCTTTAAATTAACATAAATTTAATATTAGTAGAAATATCAATCATTAGCTGTAGACAGAAACAAAACTTGTGTGGGACAAAAATAAGTTTTAAATTTGTATAGTAAATATACTTAAATATCTGTAATTAATTATACGCCCTGCAGATTTTCTGAAGCAGAACTTACTTTTGAATGCATTCGCTGGTGGTGCAATAAGCATGCATGTTAAGAAAGCAAAACTTTCTTCCAGTAACTCCAGTAATGTTGAAGAAGTTTTACATGAAATTATAGACAGAGGAGATTATCATATTGTTCTAGATTGTGCATGGAATACTGCGCAGGATATCTTTCATCAGGTTTTATAATAATCAAGTAACGAATTGATTAAGTTATTCATATTTTGATTGGTTAATTGATATGCTGTCTCTGTAAATGTATTATTTAATATATATAGCAAAGTAATAACAGTCATAGATAATCAAACAAAGGATGTATTTGATTAACAATATCAGTTAACAATATCAGTATATGGTTATCATTAAAATTTGAAGGGATATATCATACAGTGCTTATGTAGTAAATGCATATACCGTAAGAAACATCCTATAAAATTCGTTGATTAAAGCAATCACGTCATAAAAACAGTGATTTTAATATAGTAAGTTACTCCGGTTTGTGACGATAGCTATTCTTGTTGTAATTAAACATATCTTTACTTAATTTAAACAAAAAGCTGCTACAGTGTACACCATTAATATTGTTTATTATAAATATATAAGCAACAGCAAAAGTCATAATGTTATAAATCATATTTTCTATAATTTAGAGTATGCCACAAATATGTGCTAAACGATGGATGATAACATGACTACCACTTGACTGAAATTAATATGATTTCTCATTTGTTATTAGTTTCAGGTAAATTAATGGCTATAATTTTTTTAATTTTAGATAAAGTCACTTAACATGATTGAAGCTTATCATGTCATTTTAACAACACTTGTAAGTCATATCTATTATCTGAAGATACATTAAAGATACAAATATTTTAAATCGTTTTTATTGAGTTTTAATATTCGTTAATCTTCTTCAAGGCGGCCTCCCACAATTGTCATAGTTTCATAAACGTTTCAACTTTCCATTGCACATTGTTAATTTTTGCTTGACATTCTTACTTTTAATTTAATTTAAGGTTACTATATATACACGATTATTAAAATTATTTATTAATATAAACATTAAATAATAGTACTAATATTAATATTGAAGCCAATTTTAGTATTGCTGAATTATTCATTATTAGTTATAACCTTTATAAACATTGCAACTAGTTATAACCATTATATCTGGTTATTTATAAATATTTGTAATGTAATTGATAATACATTATGATTTATCACTTTGTAATAAAATGGGTCAAACTGGTTTAGGCTTTGAGCGTTACACCCAGAGATACAAACCTAACAAATTATATCATTAAATAATTAAATATGAATTTAATGCTTGCAGGATATCGACCTAATAGATTTCAGTAATGTTCCAAATAGTGGAATGAATATCTCAGCATTCAGGTTAATCGATCCCGATCAAGAGAATACTCAGAATACTCAATCGCGATTGACTCAGAAAAACAACTTATGTAATAATTCCACTATGAGAGTAAATTGTAAAATAACAGTAAGTCCGATAGATTTAGATTAGTCATTTGGATATTTTATCATGTTAAATTGATGAGACTGCAGAAAATTGTTATGTTTGATTCATGATATCAGATTTTTGTTATCATCGATTTATCAATCATCAAAAGCTTCATTTATTATGCAAAATATTACATAGGAGATTACAAATATAATCCTGTGAATGAAATATACACAATACTGATTTGTCACTTATCTTTATTTTATTTCACTGTAGTTGCTGCTTTTTCTGCTGCTTCCTAATTTATAGGTTGAATCAGCACTGATATACGATGCCGTACGTGTATTTGTGAAAGCATTTAATGAATCAATACTGACCAGTGATATACACACTAGACCTGTCTATTGTAACGCGTCTAATCCTTGGGAATATGGAACAAATATTATCAACGCTGTGAAAAATGTATAGCTTTATTTTAAATATTCTTTTTGAGTAATTAAATTTTCAATCTATTATGATATTAAGCTAATTTGAAAACATTTTATGTAAAGTTAATATATTAACTGGACCAGTTTCTGCAAAATATTGTGTTAATTAACGTTGTAATGTTGAAATTAGTAGTATCTAAAATAAAAATTGTCAGTACTTTCTACTGATAAAACTTCTTTACTTATACATTAGAGTTCTGCATTGCATGTGATGAGTAATATAATATTTTTTAAATCATTGAAAAAAGAGTCAGAAAGAGAAATATGGAGAGGCTGCATTGTTTTATCCTAAGATGGCATTACAACTTTGTTTCTTTCAAGCTTATTTATCTTAATTTGAAATATTTTTTATTTGTACTTTAGACCAGTTTTGATGGCCTAACTGGTCCTATAGGCTTTGACGTTCACGGTAGACGAACTAGATTTAATTTGAATTTGGTTGAACTAACTCAGGACAACAGCTTGAAAAAGGTTATAACATAAATTATATAATGCATTATCTTGTAAAATATTAGTCTATTTAATATCATATTAGTATAATATTAATTAAGTTTGACAGCTTTTAACATAATTATAACTATTTAGTAACATCAATATTCTCTGATATGTAACCATTTACTTTCATCGTAAAAAAATACACCGAGTATTGCTATCTTTAATAATTTCTATTTTTAAATAAAATCACAAGTAAACAAAAATAAGACTTCTAGCTTTAAAAACAAAATCCTTTGCTGATTTTTACTTGCAAAAGTCTTTTTTACTAACTATTACAATATTTGTTTATGCTAAACTATTTATTATAAATATATTCATATAATTGTATCACAGTAAATTTATATATTTAATATTGTAATAGGAGGGTGACCCTATTGCATATCTAAACCAATGGATTGTAGAATATCATGCTTATTCAGGTATCTATGTGGACATCAGAAGCTGGATTTGAAGTAAATAATCAATCTACAATTGACTCAATGGACGATGTGAAGGAATCCATCCGACATCAGACATTCATCGTAACAACAATTCAGGTAGAAATATTTTATTATTCTTTTTAAAAATATCAGCTTAAGAAATGTCATGGTATTAGGCTTAGTCGCTCTGAATTATCTCTTTTCTTCTACATAGTGTTCTAAGAAATATTATCATATATTTTTTGCTTAGTCTTTACATATATGACAAGATTATTATTTGAATTTTTAGGAAGAACCTTTTCTGTTTGTTCTTAATGATACAACCCTTAAAGGAAATGCCAGATATCAAGGCTACTGTGTTGATCTAATTGATGAGGTTTCCCAAATTCTCGGATTCAAATACGTTCTCAAGCTAGTGGACGACGGATTACGTGGAGCTCCTATTGGTACTTCGGGCAAATGGAATGGAATGGTTGGAGAACTAATGGACAAAGTGTGTCTATTTATTTTAAAGATTTTTAGACTAATACTAGTTATGATAATAGTCATTAATAATAACCAAAATTACTGCATTTTTTAAGAACTGTATTATTTATCTAGTTCAAATGATTTACTATGAAGAAAATGCATTTATATTTAAAACATTTATGTTTGAAATTTATCATTACATTATTTTAAATTCGAACAAAATGCACCAAAAGTTTTGATTCACAGAAGGCAGATCTAGCTGTGGCCTTACTGTCAATCACTTCTCTTCGTGAGCAAGTTATGGACTTCAGTATGCCATGGATGAACGTTGGAATCAGCATTCTTTTCAAACGTCCTCAACAAACAGACCCTAGTCTTTTCTCATTTCTCGCACCACTTTCCTATGATATTTGGTGTTACACATTGCTTGCCTTCGTGTTCATGAGTCTGCTTTTATTTGTCATTGCGCGTCTATCACCACTCGAATGGTATTCACGTCATCCAAGCAACCCTGATCATGAATACGTGCATAATGATTTTTCTCTAAGTAACAGCTTCTGGTCAACTTTCGGATCATTCGTTCAGCAGGGTATGTGATTTTAACATTAAAATCTAATGTAAAATGTGTAAAATCTAGCAGATAGAATGCAATAATTGCCTTCATATCTATCGGTTTATAAAATTAGTCATAATCTCATTATTGTGATGTCTGTAATTAGTTGCTATTTTTGCATCAGTCGAATATCATTACAAGATATTATAAGGTAGGCATCTAAGAGCCATGCAATTTCAAATATATAGTTCATTTAGTAAACATTTAATAAAAACTACAATTATTAAAAATTAAATTATTATCTTTATAACGAACAGGTGGAGAGAAGGAACCTCGAGCTATTTCTTCTCGTATTGTTATCGGAATATGGTGGTTCTTTGCTCTGATACTTATCTCTTCTTACACTGCAAACTTAGCTGCTTTCTTGACAGTTGAGAATATGAATTCACCAATATCAAATGCAGACGATTTATCAAAACAAACGACTGTCAAGTATGGTTGTATTCCTCAAAGTGCTACATCGAGTTTTTTTGAAGTATGTATTTCAGCATTTATATGTTAAATACTGTATTTGTATACATGCTTAATAATATTTTAAATTAAAAATTAAATTAGAGAATTATAAAATATATTACTGTTTTGAATTATAAAATGTAAGACTTCAGTTCAAATTTTTCTGTTAAGCCAATGTTTAATAATTGTTTACTAATAGACCCAACAATTCTAAGCTTGTAATTGCAATTAAGATAACTAGTAATTTGTGTAAGTATTGCATCACGCTTTTACTTGAATCATTTCACTTTGTAGATTTGTCATCTGCTTTTAATATATGTTAATAATCTTTTGTAACTTTTTTTGAACAGAAAGGCAAAATTAATCCTACATACTAATTATACCACAGTAAGATCATTTATTTATTATATAAAAACAAATTATCCTTTGGCGGTATAATAGTACCACTACAGAAAACGAAATTTGTTGTATTTAATTACATACAATATCAAATCCTACAGGATTCCAAAATTGCAACTTATCAGCGCATGTGGGAATTCATGTCATCATCACCTGACAATATGGTCAATAACACAGGCGAAGGCATCGCAAGAGTCGAACAGGGAAACTATGCTTTCTTATTGGGTAACGCTCAGATAGATTACTATGTTCAGCGTAATTGTGATCTCATGCAAGTTGGTGGACTCTTCAACTCTGTAGGTTATGGAATTGGTCTTCAAAAAGGTTATTACTTACACAATTATATTTTAATTCGATGATTGAGTAAAACCAGAAAAAACCAAAAGCATTATAAATATATAGACTGTCTACTCATTTACTGAATGCTTACTAATAACATAGTTTTAAAATGTAATTTCTAGTATGTATCTGTTACTCGTTAATGAAAGAATTATATATAATGAGCTACATTGTACAAACTCGAACTACATTGTACAAACTCTTAGAAAAACTTATAAGTGACACAAAATTTAATGTAGAATATGAATTATACATTGAAAAATGTTCCATTCGATTTTTTTTAAACCAATAAGTTCAAAGTGTCTTGGGAAACTGTCCCAAAAGTTCCCAGCACTGCAGCCGCATTCCCCCGCTGCACCGCCAAAGCAAGTCGTCGCTTCATTAGATCCATTAGATTCAACTGTTTAATTCCTCAATTTTCTTAGGATCTATATATAGAGATATTATCTCTGACGCTATCCTGCAGCTTCAAGAAGCTGAAGTATTGCAGCAACTCTATACAAAGTGGTGGGTTGATAAGAGTACCGGACAATGTACCCTGGTCGACAGTAAGACAGTAAATGCTAATTCTTTAGCCATTGCAAATGTGGGCGGAGTTTTCATTGTACTTTTGGCTGCACTGCCTCTGTCAATCATTGTGGTAATACTGGAGTTTTTATGGCATTCTTACAAAATGGCAGACATTGATAAATTAAATAATGTAAGTTTATTTATTATTCTGCATAGTACAGTACATTATATTATAGCAGTACTTGTTCCATCGTCACAATTATTAGTTATTTCCGTAATAATCATCGTTAATTAAATGAGTACCATAAAAAATGTAACATAAGAATTAATATACTTCTGTTAGATAATGTTATCCTACATTACGCTAATTCATCCATTTTCAGATTTTAATTATTTTATACTATAGATCCTATAAGAAAGAATTGACAGGATTTAATACATATTTTGTGCTCTATTTCTCTACCATCTGTTACTTGTATTTATAACAACATCAATGTTACATATTCTTACTGTATAAGCGTAATACAAATATTATGTTTTTTTTCAAAATTATACAGTGCATATATACTTATAATGATTTATAACTTATCATTACTAAACGAAATAATTATAATTGAATAGAAATTAAATCATGAAATAATTTTAATCTTAATTTCAGCCTAGAACTTCTATGTTCACATTATTCTATCACGAGCTTCGTCGAGCATTTAACTGTTGCGGAAAATCTAAGAAAAAGAAACTAATTACAAAACGCAATTATCAGCAGATGACTCCATTATCGGTTATTTTGTTCCTTTGGAATATCTACCACCTTCTCTGCAACATCATAATATGTTCAAAGTAAAGAAAATGTGCCGTAGTGAGACTGAAACTCCCGTAAAAGTCGATTGTTAATATGCAGTAACAGTATGATCTACTTTGAATTATCTTAATTAGATACTATAATATAGGCCTATTTATGTACATAGTTTAAATAAACTTTTAAGAATACTTTTTAAATATTGTAAATATTTTAAATGTTATAATTATGTTACTACAAGGCTGTGGATTGATTGAAATGACTAGAAATTAGTTCAAATAACGCATCAACTGAACTGTAATTAGTGTCAATAGACCTCTAGATAATAATAAACTGCAGCTTAATTCCCAGTGATAGGATTACTCATTAGATTTATCTATTAATCAGATTCTTAAATTATGTAGCATTGTTAGTTATGAGAAAATTTTCTATTTTGTTATTTCGTGCAAATTATCTATTTCGTTATTTCGTGACAAATAATTGAACCTTTAATTACGAATTTAATAAGTAACATCTGAATAATGATTTAATTATTAACATAATATGTTATACAGTTAGCCTATTATCATTCAAGGCTTAATTATTAATTAATTTGATTGATTAATTTTCATTATTAATAATGACATATATGACATGATGGTGGATATAGGATCAGATGTTTAGATTCACATCTCTCGTGTATGCTTTCATTGGCTTGCAAATATAGGGCAGATTAGGGGCAAATTACAACTAAATTAAACTATTATAGTTATGATAGTATCTTGCTTCTAATGAAAATAACTCATCAATGAACTTTATTAAATAATTAATAAAATCATAACTTGATTAGTCCTACATTTTGTAATCAATGTTTTAATTTTAAGCTGCAATACAATATTTTGATAATAATTTATTACATATTTGCAGTAACAATATTTCAATTCATCTCAAAACGAATGATTACAAATAAAATTAACTGTTGACTAAAATAAAAGCACAAAAAATTAATGAAATTTTAAACGAATTAAAATCGTACAAAAATGAAATGAATTTAATTAATTGGTGCACATACACAAATTCAAACATAACTAATATGAGAACGTAGAAATGGTTCACGAGAAAGATCTAATATTGAACTTCTCTTTTTTACAAAAACAATGCATTTAAACAATTAAGTTAATATCATCTAAAAGAACAGCGATAGAAGTTACTCGAGTCCTGAATCACCACACAATTAACATCATAAAAAAATATTTGACCTCTAACGGGTGGGCTATGGAC
>JAQIXG010003981.1:0-13699 GCA_034700105.1 Oconnorella tubifera | reverse complement strand
CAAATTGTATAAGTATAGTTGTATATACAAACTTTACACAGTAGCAGTTTATCTGTAATCTATACAGAGTAGTACGATATCTAATAATACATACAAAGGTTAAATACATCATTAGATGCACGCATACTACATTAGTAGTGTTATTAGTCATATATCTTGCAATATATTCATTCACACTAGTGTATGAAAATAAAATAATTTATTGAATTGTTTAATAGTGTTTGAAGTAGCGTTCAATAGCCATCGAAAGAACAGTATACCATCCAGATATATCTTGAACAATTAAGTATGGTACACATACATTATAATATATATCATGTATACAGTACACAGCACTTAACTAAACTTAAATACAAACATTAAAGTGTAAACAGAATTTAACTAAATTAAAAAAAGGGAGAGTTCGGGGTGAGGGGGGGGAAGTAAAAGAAAATGCCCCCTAAAAATCATTGAAAAATTTCTGAGATAAAGCGACAAATGACACAAATTATGAGAAAAACGAGTATAAACCACAATAAAGATCGTAATATATTTTTTGGGCAAAATTATATAGGCTTTAATGATACAGAAATCAGAAATGATCATCTTTTTTTCATACAATAAATGGATGCCCCCCCAATCATTTTGAATAGAGATTATTTGACCAGAAGAAAAAAACTATGTTGTCTTAAAAGATTGAAACTACACGCCTCCCCCCTTTCCCAAAGTTTTTAAAAATCTGTCATTTTTTTTCGATCAGAATTTTGGAAATCAAAAAAGCAGAAGTTACCCGCATTATTCTAAAGTCTGAATTAAAGCATGATAGAATATTTACAAAATTAATACAAAAAATCTTGCACCATAAATACTGAATAAAATTACAAACAGATATTAAGACTAGGTACTTTTTTTTAAATTATAAATTAAATTACTTTTTTTTAAAGTATTATAAATACTTTATACTTTATATACTGTGCTGAAAGTTGATAATGCAGTCAAATATTTGATAATAGAGTAAAATATACATGATATCAGTAAATATTGAAGGATTCCAGCGATTTTATGCAGTTAAAAATTATTACTGCTAGCAGTAAAATCAAGCAGCTGTAATGGGTGTCATAGTTTGATTAAAATTAACCCAATGTTGGTACCTACTATACAAATATACAGCATAGTTCTATGAAGAAATTATTATCCTTAAATCGTATACATGCTTGTATAATTTATACCTAAAATAGTTTTCTTGAAAATTTTAAGTGATTTTAGTTATCATCAATTTTAGTAATTTCTTACATTAAACTTTGCATTGTTTCGTCGCTTGTTGCGTTGTTTTAATAAGAAATGTTATTGACAGAAACAAATATTGATAAGAGAATTAAAGATATTTTTAAAGAAAATATTTACTTGTAAAAAACAAGCATACAGCAAGCCAATACCCAATGCTAGAAAATATTCTCACTTGAATATTTTCATTTATAATGTTAAATTTGAAAATAAATGCATAAATTAAATTCTTCAAAAACTGTAATACTATCAGCATTCAGAGCAATAATATAAAACGTCTTAATACTGAATGAATAAGCATTAAGTACGATAACAACGAAATACTTTTCCATACCTTACCCAAAACTCAAATCCTAGCCATAAACTATCAACACACTGTTTTATTAATTACGTCTTTTATACATCTAAAGAATACAACAATTGTAGTACGATCTGCAAACACTTTCTTGAATATACCTAGTATATAATGTGTATATTATAGTATACATATTATATAATATATGCTATATAATATTTATATCATAGTACACGTATTATATAATATATAACTATATAATTTGCATACCTTTGTATATTTTTAAACAGCAAACAAATTTCATAACTATGGTATGCTTGATCTACATTATTCAAGGTAACGATTTACGCATCAAACTGAATATTCTTACATTTAGAATTACCAATTATTATCAAATTTGAGATCAATAATAACTTAAAAGCAATACTCTCAATCATTCGTCTATACTTAAAAGCGTTATACGCATTAAAGCATTATAAATAATACTTCAGGTTAAATTATGAAAACAGTGACATTTGTAATACAAACAGTAATATACAGGATTCAAACTTTATTTAAATATAATACGCACAAACTTCTGTATAAATAGTAACAGCTGCTATTTAAAAAAATCCAAAATTTAGATATTACATAGTTTATATATTCACATAAATCTGAAACACTAATATGAATATATTATAATTTAGTTCTTTATACAACATCGAAATCAATAAGCAAATTATCTGGCTTTATTTCTGAGCATTAATCCTAGAAGAATGAATAAAATAAAGCATCATACACAGCATAGACTAGCCTATAAGTACTGTAGCCGTTAAATATAGACAATCATATGTACTTAGTTAAACGTAATACTTCAGACCGCCTTGATAAATAAGTGTTCATTAATATGATAATTACAACACAACTACTTGATAATAAGAACAACTAAAACAGTTGTTCTTAACATGTGGTTTGCGACCTTTCTAGAAATCGCCTGAATTTGCAGGGGATCACAAGAAGATAATAGGAATTCTTTGTTTTATCACAATATGCCAGATTTATTTATGATTTGTCTTCAGTCAGTACGTAAAATTGTAAATACTATAGTTGCCTTACACAATTAAATTTCGGACGACAACAATAAGACACATTATTATCAGTAATATGTTTTATCAAATACAATACTGATGCATTAGAGCATGCGTTTAAACTTTACTTTTGTTATAAAAATACCCGGGTCGTTAATTGTGTTACTGGTAGGTCACTATTTTAAAAAGATTGAGAACCGCTGCACACTTAAAGCAGCTTATAAAAGGTAGTTATCCTTGATAGTACACTAGCAGGCACATTCTTAGGCAAATACAAAATTGACAGATCTCCCATTTCTTCTATTAAATCCATTAAACTACAAAAACGACTAAAAGTTGAAAGATCTAATTGATCATCTCATTAATACACTTTCTGTAGATGTCAATACATACAATACTTTGTATGTACTGACTCAATGTCTATAAAACTCACTGACTTTACTAGAAAACTACTCAATTACATATATATTTTTACTTCAGTAATACTTCTGCCATTGCAAGTAAAGTAATCCAGCATTGCAATTGCTCAGCACTGCCAACAAAGACTAGATCCAATAATTGTTATATTACACAGATTTTAAAATTAAAACTAAGGGTCCACACGATGAGGCACGTTAGGTAAATGCCCGGGCAGCGCAAACTGTATAACGGGCGCCTTGCCACCTCGAGCTATTTTAACCAACTTATCCCAAACCGATTGTATCGCGTTTAGATTATGAACGTGCGAGAAAAGATACATATACCATTGGCTGCCCGTAAATTTCTCCTCAAGTATTTTTCCGTTGAGTAAGTACGTTGAGGCAATTTGCGTGTGCGTGATGTTGCCCAGTTTTAGGGGGAGCAGTCCGGTGACGTAGAAGTCGTCAACCCAAAAGAAAGGCACGTGGTATGATATCGCGTGGAGACTCATCGCGACGTCTGTAGACATTACAAAAGCGCTTCCGGAACAATACGTTGGGTAAGTTTTCTCTTTCCATTCTGCCTCGTCGACCTTCCACTTACCTTCTCTCATAACAACCATGTGGCTCCACGCAAGGCACATCAGTAATCCTCTCGTTTTTTCCTGTCGCTCTAACCTATGTAACCGATTTATCAATCCAAATGAATTGACGAATATATCGTCGTCCGTTTTTACGACAAACTTTGCCTTTGAGCAGTAGTTCGTGATCCATTTTAACGCGGCGATTCCTTTATACGTGAGATTACGATAGGTGTCCGCAAAGTCTTCCTGTACTATATCCGAGTACTGTTCCGCCTCGAAGTACAACGCCTGCTGCGTTAAAGAGTTCGTCCCGTTTTCGTTCGCTTTGAACCCCATCACGAACACGAGCCGAATATTAACGTCGTAGTACATCGCGTTGCCCCACGTCTGTCGGATGACCATCCGCTGTTTGTGATGATCAACCGCGCTGTGAACGTACGCTATAAAGAAAAGTTCGCCTTCAACGCTCGAACATAAATTCGGACAGTTTATAAGATACTCGAAATTGTGCGGATTAACGACTTTCTGTACTCCGCTTTTAGCGTCTTTGATATGTTTTACGATCGCTCCGAGGCCGCTAATGTTTGCCTTGAGAAGGGTCATATTACGATGGAGCTCTTCCATCTGGGTTTCATTCAACGGAGAAAACTGTCGCCGGATCATTCGGAAAAGAAGAGATCCGGCATTGGTGGAATTATCGATTGAGCTGAAGTCTCGCGGTATCCAACCGAGATTCGAAATATCCGTTTCGATCCATGATTTAGGCGAGGATATGAGACCCATGAATATCCCGAATGTTAGGACGTATAGGATGATGGAGAAAACGGCGCAGTAGCGAAAGAGTAACGTTCGTCGGAAACTGAACATATTTAAATTTAATCGAGTTGATTGAATATGTATCAGGGAGAAAGGGCAAAATTAAAAGCTGGAATGGAGATTTTTATCCAAAATGGATTGGACTTTTAATACTCTGTTTGACGAATCATGTGTTTGAAGAAATAAATAATAGATTCATCTGAAATTAAAATAAATAACAGCGTGTATGGGATTTAGTTTACATTGATAAAATACTCTATTAATACTTATTAACAGCATAATTTGAAAAGTGGTTAATTACTAGAATGCAATAAACAATTAAGTCAGATTATAACAGAAGCCAATTAGAGAGGTATACTGATTCTTGATATTTCTTATAGAAATATCCTGTATTATTATTACACTTTTGAAAACAATATTCGCTTCTTTTTAATACAATAATCAAGTTTATAAAACATTTTAATCACTTTATCAGTTTTTAATCATTCAGGAACGAACTACCAAGTAATAATTTTAAATTAATTTACAAATCGTGGGCTTCAGAAGTACTAAAATATAAGTCAAGCGGGTTAAATAATGCAGCCACAATAACAAATTACATTGGAATAAAAATTGAATGCATTCAAATTTTAAGAGAAAAATATTTACTGGAGTTTTATGAATTATGAGTATTCTAGGGGAGGCGGGAAGGAAGGGGGGAAGTGAGGAAGGGGTGATAGATGAATGACCTCTTCAACCAATTCAAAACCAATTAAAACTTTAAAAAGTGTTTTTATATCATACTATCATATAATATCAATAATGTTGCTTTCTTAAATAAAATGTAATTTTATTTTATTTTTTAAATTTAATGGAATTGCCATTCCTTTATTTGATCAAAGCACCCCCGCCCCCCTTCCCTCCCCGAATCGTAAGAGAATTTTAAAATTTTAAAACTCAATGCGTTTCTAACAGCTTGCTTGCTTGATCTACTTCTCATTTATTAAAAATAGTTAAAATATCCGCGATATATCTTACTAGATCTAAAAACTTGTTTAAAGTAACATATCTAACATAACAAAATGACGCTTTCAAGTTATTGATTAAAAAGAAAAATCAATAAATCGATTCATTCATTTACTCAAAACTAGAGTAACTGAAGTACAATATGACACACTATGTAAATATAACACGAGTAGTTAGGAAACAAAATGTTTGTGTATTTTAAGTACTGTTTGCGTTATTAAAATAAAGTCATTTTTAATAATTTAAATTATCTATCAATGATCTATCCAGACTTCAAACAGTAAAAATTGAGTTTGCAAGTCATTGTAAAAGATCGATGCGACAAGCAGTTGAATCTGATAATACATGTATATGATAACAAAAATGAGTTTATACTGTTATAAAAAAATCCTTTTAATAGTATAAGAATGTAGACTTAGCCATTTAATATGAGTAGACAATGATACATTAAGATACATTATTAAAATTAAATGGGTAGTTTTTTTGTTTGCGCTCGATTCATAGTAGTAAACTAGATATACATAGATATACATAGGCTTACTTATTGAAGCCTATTTGCAAAAAGGTTACAGCGCCATACTTAGACGCAACAAGGATCAGGTTCGATTCCTGTGAGAGTTCATTGTATAGTTATAACTCTCAGCACACTTTAGAACGATTCTTAAATGTGCATTATTGTTAATATGAAATATCGTTCATATAATATGGTAAAAAATGATGTTAAACTTAAATTCAATTATCCAATTAGCATTTTTTTAAATCAAATAATCTATTTAACTATCGTTTATATATTAACTATTATTACTTATTTTTTATGGCGCGTTGAGAATAGGGGCGGGTCCAAAAGAAACCCCCCCCACAATCAACTTATTTAGTACCCGTAATATGGACTTTTCTACAAACTGGTCAAAATAAGTCATACAATTACATTTGTATCATCTAGCAATTCTTTCAGCAATATATTATGAAATACAGATTACAAATTCTTTTCATCAAATTTCTTAAATCGACGCGACTGACCCCCTCAAAACAAACGGATTGTTGTGCCAATTTTTTATAATTTCAAATTTAACACTGTAATACCTAATAATGAGTAAGCTATACTTTTAATTAACTATAGGCCTTCTACAGCATAAAATAGAAAAATTAGGAGTCTTTTCTTATTACACCATCATAGAATAATTTTAAAAGGACATTTTCTATCAGCTAAAATTTAACTATCTCCATCGGTTAATTCAAAAAAATGTTCCCTTTGATATTAATAATTGGATTGTTTCGCTTAAAAAATGTGTTTCTAATCTATTCAATGTTCAATCAGATATAATTCTGACTCAAACAACGATGAATGAAATGAAAAAATTCATGCGCAGTAATTATAATAGTAATACAATATTAATAATATAAGCGTTTTTTAAATATTTTTAAAAACTGTATAATAATTGTATTGTTGTTAATCACATTGTTGCATTTAATATAGCTATTAAACTGCCCATTTTTAGTCTCTATATAAATCTTGTAAAGAAAGTCAAATATTTTGTAGGTTTTTCTATATTTTGTAACAAAATAAACCTTTAAGATTATTTTCCTTTTCAAAAACTAAGTATAAACCATATTTCTATAATTACACATAATATGATATAAATATTGTTACAATGATCGCCACTAGAGTATTCCGCTACATAAAACTGCGATACGTGCAATGGATGCACATTATGTACCTGCGTGCGATTAAGTCAACAAACGTAAAACAAGGAAACGCCTATATTTTACCTTTGAATTATGGTAACCATGCAATTAAGTGTATAATAATGAATTCTACTAAGCCTATAATTAAACTATCGGTTCATTGCAATACGCGGTAAATACAACACAAAATATAGCAAAAAAATGCAGCGTTAAAAGTAAACGAACGGAACAAAATAAAAGTAATAAAGCTACAAGATTGTAACGTCGTAAGGGCAGCTAAAGTTATTTATTATTGTAATATAAAACCAGAAATAAAGTTTATTATTAAAAATTAATGCCTCATGATAAACTAATCAAATGAGACATATCTGTGACTATATTTGTCATTTAATTTTAAAAATGAATGATTTCAATACCTGAAACATTAATTAATGATATATAAAACTTTATTCACATTTATTCAAAACTTTTTTTATAACTGTTAGGATTGAGGTTAGGTTTAGGGACTAGACAAGTCCAGTCTATAAAAATAAAATAACTAGATACTTAACAAATAAATATTAATGTAGCACAAAGTTATTGCATCAATAAAAACTAAATTAAATTATTTTATGATAATGTTTATCAATTAAAGTAAAAAAGTTACTGAAAAGTGGTGCAACCAGCTTTTCATTTCAGTGACGAAACAATCCAAATCAATTGAAAAATTCTAAAAATTCTTCTAGACTTTTTAATAGTCTTTAAACTAAATGTTCATTCGGGGTAAACTAGTCAAAACATACTGTCAACAAATCAACAAAATATAATGTCAACAAAATATAATGTAGGCCTTTTACTATACGTATAGTATATACATAAGCTATATATACATAAACTATATACAGTATATATACATAACATATTATATACATATATAAACTATACATATACATACATAAAATATACATGATAAACTATACATTTTGTACAAGTTTTAGATGTTTATCTTTCCTCTCTTTAAGTTAACTACTCGACATTGTGCCAGTTTCTGAAAAACTACTTCTACAAATTAACCAATGAGTAAATACCGTCATTATACCGTCATAACTAATTAAATTAAGTAAATACCGATGATTATACCGTCATAAATGGTATAATCATCAAACAAATGACTTTTAACCAACATTCACAATTATGATTTGACTTCCTGAAACTGTTAATTAGTACAGAATATAAAAATCTATCACATAAATAGACTTGGCTTTCATAGGATTTGAAATGTCAATGAAAAAGTGCTATGGAGTGGAAAATAGTATTGATTTCGTAATCTCAATAAATTCACTATTTTTACAGTTTCGATGCAAATAAGTTATTATGATAAAAGTTATTATTTAAAAGTATTTATATTCTTATTAATTATTAAATAATATACTATAAATTATAAAATTAATATAATTTATATACTTATAAATTATAAAAGTTGTAATAAATATTAAAAATTACTAGTTCATAATATTAAAGATTTTCATCACAACAATCAGTAAATAACATCAGTAAACGTTTTAATTTATTTTTCAATTTATAAAAAACATGTGACAAGCGCATACATGTTAACAAACTTAAAACTAACGGAATAAATCAATCGAATCAAGCGATATGCCATATAAGATAAAATATAAAGTTGTATTATAGTAAATACTTAACAAGTTTAAGCATAATTAAATGAGCAATGTTATATTATATCTTATATAATACAAGATTTCCTTTGTAATGTTGACTAACCAAGGGAATGGCAATTTTGTAAATAAGAAAACTGATCATCAAAGTTTGTTTTATTTCAAAACATTATGATATTGCTGCTTATAAAGAGTAAAATCTAATTCGTATCAAAGTTCTAGTTATCGCGATACAATTTGAATTTTTTAAAACCATCTAATAAATTTAATAAGCAGTCAGAATATATAATCAATCAGAAAATTATTTCAAAAAGGCACATTTATAAAATTTAATTACGCTAATTCTTTTGCCTATTCACAATACTTTTTATCAAATACGAGATCAATGCTATAACATGATAGATATAAAGCCAGTAGCCTAAGCTGTATTTTTGTAGTAATGCTACGAGGCATTATTAACTCTACTGCGTGAAGTATTTTGCCTAATAAATCAATAGTAATCATTGAGAGCCATATGTTAAAACAAAAAACATGCAGATATCAATAAAGCGTACATTATGAGCGGAGTAAAATGTACACAATCGAACTGTATTCTATGCACACAGAGATATATTTCAAAGCTTCAATTAATTATTAATCTCCTCCTCAAAACATTAAATAACCAACCCCTTCCCCCTTCAAAGCATTCAAGTGAACCGATGTGCTTAACTAATACTTAACAAATTAAATGAAGACATTTGTATTATGCAGTGTTC
This sequence comes from Oconnorella tubifera, assembly GCA_034700105.1. Taxonomy (NCBI): domain Eukaryota; kingdom Metazoa; phylum Annelida; class Clitellata; order Enchytraeida; family Enchytraeidae; genus Oconnorella; species Oconnorella tubifera. The sequence continues at coordinate 4,175 of JAQIXG010003981.1, read as the reverse complement.
CCTATACACGATAGGATTACCACATTTAAAATTCAAAACAGTCAATTAGGCGAATTAACTGCATACTCATTAAAACATTAACTTTTATTGTTATAAGTTAAGTAAACACTCGACTCGATTGTCATAGAGATATGACTGAAAGTTAAAATGACTGAAACAAATTCTAGTTGACACTCAAGTAGAGCGTCGCCCATTTTGCATCTTAGCAACACTTCACATTATAAGTTCATTATTCTTGTCTAACAAAATCATACTCACAGTTGAAAACTGATCATATTTCGTAATATGCTACTCATTATGATCATCATAGTGCATGCACGAACACATTCTTAAGTTCATTTAATATTGCGTTCATTAAATATTCATATTTCTTATAAAATATTCTGCTTTTATGAGTTTATGCTCTTTGTAAAATAAATAAAGATTTTATTTTTTTGAACTTACTATACATCTATGGATCTAATTAAAAATGATTTCAGGAGATTTTTGATAATATTTCGTAACTACAGGGAACGATCGCACCCTTTTAGAATTTTACTGAAAAATTTGTTTGAACATTTTTAGCATTATTATACTTTGCCTAATGAAGACCTAAGTGAATAGAAATAATACTGATAAATAAAGAAGATCCGATAACACGAAAAAGATGAGTATTATTGCACTTAATGAGATATAAGTGAATAAAAATAATACTGATAGCCTAAACAAAAAAAACGACAGCAAAAAGGCCAACACATATTGTTTCAGAAAACGCTGCTTTAACTTTAATTATTAACCTTTAGGTGCTAATGTACAATTAAGCAACAAAGAAACAAATATTCTTTTTATTGTTTTAATGAATTCCATGATTTAATTAAACTATAATCATGTAAATATATAGATAAAAATCAATAAAGTTTCATCATACAGTCATTTCATTCACACGTTCTGAGAAACGGCAGATGTTCCTCTAATAAATAATTCTAATCATAATTTAAGATAATAATAAAAGAAATTCATCAAAAATCTTCATCTAATGATTCTAAACTATGATACACAATATATTTAGATCTCTCAACAGTCGTATGAATTATGCACTCGTGTACATTAATTATTATTTCTGATAGATATTATATTTAAAAATATAATCTAACATTTAAGTAGTAAATATTGCATTTAAGCTGGTACATACTCTCTATCCAATTACAAAATTAATAATAGAGGAAAGAACAGGGTATAGTATCATTAACAAATGAAGTAGTATCTATAAATTAGGTGACTAATAATATTGACACGAAACACTGCAATTCAATGTTAACTGTTGAAAGTTTAAACGTTGATATTTTTGTCATTGTAATCTATTACAATAAATAAATAATCATTTAAGAGTAATAATACTCTTTATATAATTACATTATATAAAGAAAAGTTAAAATTACATTACTTCTAATTTATAAAAGATTATTACATCAACGTTTGAATAAGAGAGACAAGGAATAAAGGGTCAAAAATCAATGAGGAACCAACTGTTATAAGTACCCCCCCATTCCAGAATAATCGTCAATCCCCCTTCATAAAAAGTATAAAAAATATAAAAAAGTATAGAAAATGTTACAAAAATTGACCTTAGCTATATTTCAGTTATAGATAATCCATTGAAATGAATAACTTTTAATGTTAATGATAATTCCTGATTAATTTAAAATAATAAATATTAAAACAGAACATAATATTCTGTTCTAATCGACCGATTAACTCGCGTTCGTTTTATTACACCTGTGTAGTATTATAAAGGACTATGTACATTTCTTTGCATAATTATCACGAAGAAAATATCAACTTATAATCAAACATTATATGTTCGAATAATAAATTGTATTTTTTATAACCAACTAAAAGTTAATTAAATTTTCAATTTAATGAAAGTAAATAGCTTCAAGGCAAATCCGCAGCGAATCAATTTTTAAATAATATGCACTTGCACTTCTTAGTTCTAACACATCGTACGTTGCCGGAAAGCAAGCAATTCCGAGTTGCGAAAATAGTGGGTTTTACTTACCGATCTTCCAAATGATCTTATATATCTATTAAAAGAATTTAACTTATTATTGTAATTTCTCGATTAAAATATCGACGTAAATATCTGTCTAATTTAAATATCTAATCATAGCAAATATCGCACTTTGTATGTAACAATCTACGTAAAAGTAAGAAAGTAACTTAGTAAGTCTAAATAATACTAAATAATAATCGTAGCTATCTAATGTTAATGAAAATGTTAATGTTAATGTCTTATGTTACATGTTAATGAACGTAATTCAATGGAATATAATTGAATATCTATTGTTAAACCAATTCACAAAAGCTTTATTATGTTACAATTTCTAAGAAGTACTAACTAATAACTGAACTAATTCACACTATCATTCATAAATCTACTAACAATATACAATATACAATAGCGACCTACAAATTAGAATTACTAAACTGCAACAAACTACAGTAAATAACTAATGAAACTACATTGAAAATTTTACACGTTCTTTGACACAATACAATATTAACGTAGGAAGCACAACCTATGTAGGATATAATTGTGCTACACTCAAGTAGAGTACAAAGTACACCGATCACATGGCGTATTTGTATAATGTACAGTGTTGTACACTGCATACCGGTATGAGTGATGCTTGTAAATGTGTGTACGATTTTTAACGTGTGTTTAGTGCGTAATAATTGTTTTAAAGATGACATACTTTATCTATCAGGCAAATAGTTTCGAATGTTATTCATGAATCTGTTGCAGACTTAGTTATTTGCTTAGGATCTAATGTTCATAAAAATTCTTTAGAAAGCTTTCTTAAGGAATCTACTTTTTACTTTCTAATTTAACTAAAGAGGAATAATGTTTCACTAATATTTATAAAATGTAAAGGTCTCACATAAAAACAAATAGTCAGTTCGGTATCGTGAGGTAAAATACTCTATGCTCTACGATACCGGGACCTAGATTTGGCACTGGGCACTAGGCTACTGAGGCCTCGCGCGGGCCACGTGGATTATTATTTCATAGCCTGCCCGACGCCCGGATGAAAACATCAACATGATATGATGATGGCCTAAAATGCAACTGACATTGATGTTCTGTCTGGAGGCTCAGACATCGTAGTCACTCGATCATGAATTTACAATCTATCACCAGTACAACACTGATTAGACTCCAGAGGGAGAGGGAGAGAAAAATGTAATTAGCCCGAGACTTTATATGATATCAGTGGCGCAATAAGTTCTTTTATTCATGCGAGTATGGAGGGTGGGGTGGGGTATGGTGAGAAGCTAAATTACTTTAAAACTTTGACTGTTTGTTTCAATGTTTCAATAGACTGTTTTAGCCGAAATTCTGAGAATCTAAAAGTTCAAAAAAATCTGAAAAGAAACACTAGATTAAAAATAGAATAAAAAATAAATAAAATGTGCAAGACTTTATTTTAGTTTATTTTTTAAACGATCGGCGATACACTATAGTGTCTAGAGTCTAGACTACATAGGCTCATACACTGTTCGATTCTTTTAGTTTAGACATTTTACAAATATACATCTGAAAAAAAGTTTTTTGTATACTGGTACAGAGATGCCACAAGGAAAAAAGATGATCGAAGTAGCCTACTCCTGTATTGGCTTCGATCATTTTTTTTCCTAAAAATGGTAATAATAGGAGTATGCTATAATAGTTCTATTATTATACCGTATCCTTATATACCGTAAATGATAAGGTTTGAAATATTTTTGTGTGGTTTTACTCTCTTTACTTTACATTAATTTTCACTGTGTAAATTAATTACGAGCTATTGATAAAAACTACGGGAATTTATTTTCACTTTAGTGTAAATTTTAACCATTTCATTTGAATTCTATTTAATGAATTGTTTTCGTTAACTTGGTCCACTTGTTGTTTAATTATAACTAATTAATTCATTAATTAAATATTTAATTTAATAAATAGTTTCAGTGCAGGCCTTAGACAGTTTTGTGCTATAAGCAAGGACAGAAATTCCGCCCTCACTAGTTTCAGTTTTCTAAGAAAAATCTATAATTTCTATTCATTTCGAAGTATAAATTCAAAATATGAAAATTTGAAATTTTTATAATTTTATTACAAGTCTTCAACACAAATTTTTAAATTTTGACAACTTTAT
>JAQIXG010003980.1:0-13700 GCA_034700105.1 Oconnorella tubifera | reverse complement strand
CCCCCCCCACAACTTTACATAAATTTTATTTGACAATAAGATTTATAAACTAAAATAAAACATGAATAATTAGAAGTAGACCTACTTGTTTAAAACAATTTCCATAGGAACACCAGGCTGAGAGGAAAACAGTCAAAAAATTAAATTAAATCTTCAATTCATTTTAAATTTTGATTCAATTACAAAAATATATAATAACCAACCAAAGCTTATGGAGTACAATTTCAAGACTAGTAATTAATAGGCCGCTGATTCAAGTCTGTACAAAGTTTAATGTCGCATCAGCACAAAAAGGCATGCAGTGATGCACTGTACAAGTATAGTAAGTACCAAGTAATGAGTGAACATCTGATTTTAACACAGTTCATTAAATGCTCTGCCTTAAAGATTATTGAAACTGATTTACATATATCTATATCCAAGAGAAAACATTTTTATATCAAATAAAATTAAAACAAAGAACCTTCACTATGGCAATCTTGACAAATTCGCTGCCAAAATCTACGGACATTACGGCTAATCCGGCTGCAAAATCAAACAATAATTGTGATTGCAAAAATAATATTATAGAGGCAAAATCTCTACAGTATGAAATAATGCTATAATCACCAAGATGACTTATATACCTGATCATTGCAAAAATAGATCATATAATAATAGATCATATAAACACACAGCAAAATGCCTCGCCTGATATAACACCTGTACAAATTAACGCTCTAACCCTTCTTCCCCCTTTACAATTTCCCAGTTTATCGCCCTTATCAATTTAAACATTTAAAACAATTGAAAATAAAAAGGAGATCGAAGATGGAAGTTAGACAGGAAGTAGAATTTACCGGTGTACGAGAAGTAGCCGAATAGAACAAGAGTGATGAGACTGAGTGAACGTCCCATTCTTGGGAATGGATTGAAAATATTGGGAATATTATGAATTCCCTTCTGCAAAATCAATTATTAGAGTCAAAAAAGTTTAAAACTACTAATTTATTAAACAATAAAAATAAAAAAGCCGAGTGAAATTAAATTAAAATAATAATCTTAATATATAATTGCTATTGTACGCCTGCAAGAATGGGCCGCAGCCAAAGTAAAATAAACGTGAAATTTCTGCTAAATTAAATCTTTGCATTCCCGTCACTGTGACGGGTTAAAAGCTAGCTATTAATAATAATAATAATAACAATATTTCTATTATAATATTTCTTACTATCATGTAACACATGCGCGCTAATATAATAATTAACTAAAAATTAATTTAAACAAATAAAATAAAGCTCACGTCTCGGGGGAATTAAGAACTGAAACAAGAGTTTAAAAAGTAGTAAAAATCAATTTTTTCCTTATTTTTTCTACTTCCGGTTAGGCAGAGAAAGGCAATAAAATAAAATGATTTTTTTTCTCTTCTATTTATTTACACATAAGAGCCGGGCCCGGTATATGTGGCCGCTTTCTATTGGCTGGCGTCATTCTATGGTTAAATGCAACGCGCGCTCTCATTGGTCGATTAAAAAGCAATCTTCTAGAAAATGCATTAAGCGAGGTGTACTTATTAACAGACCCCGCCCCTAGCGGTATTTTAACTATCTACATAAATAATTTAACTGTTATTGTGGTCTTTTTTATAATTTTATTACAAAGATTTAACTTTTAAAAGATATCTATGATTAATTCTAGCTATAATTCTAACATAAGGACAGCAGTTAACAGCTACTAATTAAAATTAGGGCAGAAATTAGGCGAGCCGCCTAAAAACATGTAGAAAACAGCTAATAGTCAAAAACTGATCTGGTTAATTACGGTACCCCAGCAAAACAGCTCCGATTACAATAACCCGACAAATCGGCCCCGTCAATTCATTTAATAACAGTAACCCTAATGAACTATAATATTAAGCTAGACCCGGGTCTAATCATTAACTAACTCCCAACTCAAACCCTTATCCCGAACCATAATCTAAATTAGGGTTACCATAATTGTCAGATGAAAAAAGAGGACATGCAAATTTTTTATCAAATCTGGCCAATATTAAGTGTTGTACAGATAAAATTAAAGTTAAACTACATCAAATATTGTTATTCTTTAATTATAAACTTGCATTAACTGAGTGTTCAGTGCACCACACTGATTGAAAAGAAACAGTAAGTTAGTAACTAAATTACTAAAGTTTACCAAACAGTAGTGAAAGTATCTCATTCTGAGTCATTATCATCAAAATCGTCCGCATTTGAGCAAATTTAATTTTTTTATTTCAGTTCAATCTTCAATTCAAAAATTTATTTATTAATAATTATCATTAACGAACTCGCGTTACCGTCTGCTACGCGTAATGCGTTATATTTACGAAAAATTTAAAATGGCTAACGGAACCAGAAGTTCTGATGGCCAATGTTAACATTGAGCTAAATTATTTAACTCAATGTTAAAGCTATATTTAGCCTAAATATTTAGCCTAAATATAGCTGGCGCGCGTGTTTATTTCACGATACATAATAGATTACAGTATATAGCACAGAAAAATAAGTAAGAAAGTATCTATCGATCGGGGACGGACGGACGGCCCGGAACGGAGAAAAACCCGGACAAAAGCCATTTTTCTGGAAAGCCACCCAGACGCCCGGACATGGGCATAAAAAGAGGACGTGTCCGGGTAAACCCGGACGCATGGTAAGCCTAAACTAAATCCAGATTGTAAGAATTATTAGTTGAAGCCGATTTGTTTTGGCCATTTTGACAAGTCAGTTAGTGATAACGAGTATCCAAACGAAACACGATATAGACTGTACATTAAATTAATTAATATGCACAATTGTAATTTAACATTCATTTCTGTCGTAGGCCTACATAATTAGGCTACATCTCATTATCTCTGTAATAATTTCAATCCTAACCTTAACCTAAAAATGTTAAATATCTATTTGAGTTTGTTAATTTAAAAGTTAAAGCATTCGTTGCTGAAATTGTTATTTATTTGAGCTACACTCAATTATTATTTATATCTTTTTACGATGTATTTGTTATCTTTAAATGAATCGCAACGTTTTACATATCTGTTTATAGATATATGAGATTAACTAATTTCATATACCCCCACCTCCCACCCTCACAATGGAGCGCACGATGGGGCCCACATTCCCCGTTCATCCACCGTTTTATACCACTTCTCACAAGAGAAGGAGAGATGGGGGGGGGGGGGTAGGGATTATAATTTCGTATGACTCTATTTACGGCAAACATTTTCACACTGTATTTTATATTCTCATCGGAGTTGACCTGGGGCGGGGGGTGGGGAGGGGGGTTAAACTCGCGGCCCCTGCTTTGCGCGCTGAGCTGATTTGTAAACAATCGTACTGGTTGGTTGGCGAAGATTTGATGGTCCGTCCGGCAGTGACCCGGATGTAGGCTATTTATTTGAGGTACGCGCAGGATTGAAGGACTGTATAGGACGGATGCAACGTATACTATAGGACTGCTGAGTAGGACTGACTGCTGAATCCTTTGCTTACTCAGGACTGAGTCCTAAGAGACTAGAGGACAGTCTTAAAGTGAGAATAGCTTACTTGGACGTGCATGGGGCTAAAATTATTTGTATCTTATTTATAAATCTTTCATTCACGAGGAACGCAGAAGCAATAGTAAAGAAAACGTAACAAAATAAACATAGACTATAAATATAAACATCCTTTATTAAATGCATAATTAGATAGAATTAGCTATAATTATTATCAGTTTATGTGGTATATTTTAAAAAATATTGGTCCTATTTTTCATGTACGAATTGGTCTAAACACAGTTTACTATTTCCATACAAATGTTAGAAGTAAAACTTATATCTACAAGACTGATTATTGTTGGCACTTTAGCCATATATATTCCATATATTATTAATGATACTTAAATTATAATCTTAGCTATTTAGTATAATAATATATAAAATTCAAATATTAGCGTTGACATTGACAGTTTGCATAAACAACAGAATCAAGGATATATAAGAACAACAAGAATTATTGACTTGATGTTACTAACTATAACTTTATGTTATTAAAAGTCAAAAGAAGGTTAATTAGAATAGATTATCTTTTGACTTAAAAGAGGAGATTATTTAAAAAGAGAAAATAAATCTGTAGCAATGGTGACAAGAGGTGGATTAGACACAGGTTAGATAACTTAGATCTCAATTTATTTTATATTATTTTCTTTAGGTTAGATAACTTAGATCTCAATTTATTTTATACTATGTTATTATTTTTATTATATAATATTATTTTCTGAATTTAGAAATTTCTCAAATGATTAATTGTCAACTAATTAAAGAGCTAAATTAATACTGATATGCCATTGGAAAGTTAGTGCTGATGTGCCTTTAGAAAACTATAGGGTACAAATAATTACTGTATATGGGTAGAATAGAACATAGAATTTCAATGATATTCTGTTTTTTTTATTCTTTACTCGTGAAATTTCTTTAAAATCTTTAATTACCACATCAGTTTTCCGTTAAAATTTAATAGTAAACTTAAAATAAATTTCTTTCGCGTTTCCTTTGGGGCCTGTACAACCCGCCGACCTCCCCTTACAGTTCTGGCACCCCCTTGGCAGGGTACCCAGGCGTTAAAACGGTTTCGTCTCCGTTCGGTGCCCCGGGGTTCAATCGTTTAATTTGTTCGCGGACCGTTACAGTAAAAGCGATGAAGGATTATCGATGAGCTTCCTTGACTGTCAATCAAGTCTCTTAAGAGGGTTGCCAGATATGTTGTCTGAAAAATACCAGGCACCTTTCTTTTTGTCCGTTTTCTTCAATAAAGAGCGGAATACGGGACATTCCCCCGTGAAAATGGACAACTTTCAATCATGAAATGTTATGTATATGTTGACTTTAAGTTATAGAGATATTTTTATTTAAAAAACGCAATATAACAAAACAGAAAACCGGACAGTATGAAAGTCCGGTATTGATTTATTTTTCCGGACAGTCTGCTGAAATCGGACGGTCCAGTTAAATACCGGACAAATGACAACCGTTTTCATCAGTTCTGAGCAATGTAAGAGACAGCATGTGTTGATTCATTGATCATCATTGATCAGTCGAGCAATATTTAAATTGAAGTAGACGCATACGTGATTCAAATACTGCACAAAATATATATTTTTATTTAGATTTAACTCTTGAATAACCTTATTATACGAACGATGTCTCAAAATTTAATGTTACAGTAACTGTCAAATTTAAGCGTCTTACTAAAAGGTGCAGCGTGCTAACGATAGTTATAACACTCATTGGAATCGAACCTGGATCTGAAGCGTCCGAGTCCGGTGCTCTAGCACAGTATACTTATATAAGTTTAATATCTTTCTTTATTGCGTATTGTTGTTTTCTAATGAGATATTTTGGATATTAAAACATGTTTGTATACTATGAAACAAATATTTATGTTTTAGAAACTGTATAGAATCACTGACTGGTTAATCACTCATTCACTTACTGAGTGATTTCTTTACTGACTGAGGACATTGTTAATTATTCAGTCCATCTATCACGCTGTAATATCGCGCATTGTTTATCCAGCAATCTTGTCACTGTTTTGAAAGAACTTCAAATGAGAATAATATCCATTCTAATTACAGGGTGGACTCAATAATATTATGTGCACTTTCAGATAATATTATATGCACATAATATTTTGTGCACTTGTAGATTTATATAAACTGGATGCAGCTCTTAAAGAGAGAACAGAACAGAAAATCTGTGCAAACACTTCTTTATGTGAATCTGGACGTTTATTATTATTTTCTATTTTTGTTTTCTCATTTATTAAATAAGGAAATAAGGAAATAAAAATAAAACTGATGTCAGTGGCTTAGACGAGAGAAGGACGATAAGGGGTTACGACCCCACACATTATAGATAAAAAATTGTAGTGTGAAAGATTTCAGTTGCGTTCTATGCACTCTTCCCTCTTTTGACGATTTAGTAAAAGAAACTAGTTTTTGGAGATAAAAATAAGCATGATAACCTAAATAAATTATATATTTTAAATTAAAATGGAATGAAATATTAGCTTCTCTGAATTTATGTCCCGATAACGCAGTCGCGCTTATAGACTCGGATATATAACTGAGATAATCCACAAACGAAGCATCTGCGGCCTCTTAATTTAGAAGTTTTTCTCAACTGAAGCAGAAGCTGCTTTGTGAACGTGTCAATTATTCAACGCTGGTTTAACTACAGATCATAGTTAAGACTCTAAATAGCTAATACAGAAGTTCAACTGTAGGTTTTAGTGAATAATCTTTTAAACTTAAAGAAAATTGATGTTTAAACTGGTGGCGGAACCAATTTCATTTCGTGGGGGGAGGGGAGATTTACTTTTTCTCACTGCAATGCTGTGCAGTAGCGAATTCAGACTTTTTTTTATAAGAGGGGATCGAAAATATTGTATATTTATTGACTTTGTTTCTGTTGCTTTATCTAATTGTTGTTTTACTAGCTAACGAAAACATCAAATACGCCTATGATTTGAGATAGTGTCCCAAGTATATGACAGTATATATGACAGTATATATGACGACGTGTATAAGCTTTATCACGTAAATGTATACATGTAAGTAGGCCTATAATACAAATATATGTATAGCGCATTTTTTTACATGCTTTATAGTGCAGGCCTATAACTTCATTGTCAATTTATGGATTTTTTTATACTTGCTATTTTTCATTTTACATCGACTGGTTATCTCAAAGAGATGTTTGAATAAATGTTGTATCAGGCCTATCTATAGGCCTATAACTTGACGGCTTAATAATTAATCAATCTTCTATTAGCTTAGATATTCTCGTCTCATTCATTTACAATGCATTTATTATAGTTGCATACACAGTGGCATAGAATAAAGCGCGACCTGGAATCGAACCCTTGATATCCTGAGGACCACTTTAGGGTTGACACGGATAAGAGAACAGTTCCGCCACGAACAAATACCCTCAATACACAGAACGCAGCGGATAATTTTTCCACGGACAAACATCTCTGCAATGCACACACGAATTTATGTCTCGAATAAAACTGATAATAAAAATAGCCTTTGTATGTTCTGATGTGCTCTTGTAGAATCGCTTTATGGATGCACATTGCACAGACGGGTGTGTTGATGATTTTTTTAGGCAAATCATTCAAGATATCATGCAAATCTTTAGTTTTTATTCTGTCGTGATGTTTGGATTCAATTTAATAAGATCAGGATATTTTCAATTTTATTTCCATTAGCGAAACAATTTATAAATTGAACAACAGTCTTAATATTGAGCTTGCCTGATTTAAAATTTAAAATTTATACCTTTAAATTTAACTTTAACTTTAACTTTAAATTTATACCAGTAAAATTCATACCTTTAGAAAGCATTGAAATATAAAAATGAAATTCTGTAGATGTATCTGGATGTCATAATTTCCATCAAACTTATCAAAAATTCGTAAAAGATGTATTTTTCGCTCAGTTATCGCTTTTTTCCAGCCGGTTTTATTTTGAACTTATCCTGATTACAACTATCTACTTCATAGTTTTTTGTACATTACCCAAAGTAAGTGACCCTTTTCAATCCCTGAATCTAAGGCCATCCTCCTGTTTAACTCAGGGGTAATATTGGAAATACATCACAAAGGCGAAATGTTTACGATTCCTCGGCGTACTTTTCCATCTCGCAGTATCTGTACTTAGATGAATACTAGGCGTGTAGGACAAGCAAAGCTAACAAAGAGTGGATCATCAAATCTTTATTACATCCATGTGAAGACTTATCAAATAGAAACCACTGCAGTAGAAAAGTCTCAGTGCTTTATTGCAGATGTTGAGATTATTTGGATGACCACATTGGACTTTCGAAATGAGGGTTGCTTGATTATTTTCAGCTTTGATAGTTTTCAGCCTGTATACATTTCATTTTTTGGCATTTTGTGGCTATAGGCCCTATTCTGCTTGTATTTTATTATATTTTTGATAAAATGTGAAATATGTTCAAATAAGCTCTAGTATTTTACTTTTAATAATACCACTACTGGGTACTTCAATTTTAATTCAATAAAATTATATATTATAAGCTAGTTAAATTTTAGAATTGCTTTGCTCAAAATTTACTGTAAATATTTAACATTCCTTGTTGGGTATATAACGCGATAAACAAATGTGTAGGCACAGATTCAAAGTCAGCCAGATATGCTTGACTTTGGTCAGAGTTGGCTTATCCCAATTTGGCTTATTGCGTAGATGTAGTAAGCTAAGCTCTATATTTATATCGTGCTTCGTCTCATCAAGTGGTCCAGCTTTTCTATAGAAGAAACCCATTGAAGAGGCCTTGAACAAAATAGATGATTGTCATAATTGTGAGTTGTAGTGTGGCACACTGGCCCCCACCCATCTGCTCCCCGCCCAATTATCTTGGGCACTGATAATTGAAGACAGAATAGAAAGTTTATCTTCATCAAAATGTTACAGTTTGTTAATTTATTTCTTTATTAGTATTGGCAATGAATGTAATATTATATTGTTTAGTTTTGATGAAAAATATACGAAAATGAAATCAAACCAAATTTGTACTTTTTTCGAAAATAATTTTTCTTTATCAATCTCGCGTCGTTCAATTTTTCAGCATTTATTCGTCAGTTTTAAGTAAATATTTTCTTCCTCCTTCTCGCCCCCCCCCCCTCCTTCCCCATGGTTTACTGGGAGCAGTTGTATTGTATCGGGGACAATGTGAGTCCTGGAGCTGATTGTATTCGGGGTAATGATGGATGATTTCAATCAGGCGAGACTCCGGGAGCAATCCAGTGGCTTTCTCTCAGTTCATTCTGGGGGGAGGGACGAATAAAAATAATTGCAAAAATGTATCCATTTTTTTTATTTTAGTATTTTATGGCAATTTTTTGTAAGTTTTTTTTTTTCTTGCCTATTTTTCTTATCCATGTATTTATTATAAGAAATTAATTTTCACATGCTTCAATCTTTATTTATTATAGTTACAGTGATAATGATCCAATTATATAATAAAAAACGTCAAAATCTCTGGGGGTATTTGGCCCCTTTGCCTCCCTCGGGGCTCTACTGCAGGGATCTACTGTCCCAGCATTGCCTGTGAATTGATGCTTCTACTTCGAATAGAAATCAATTGTTAGGATTTGCTGCGTGTTCCTAACCCAGTCCTCTCATATTTCAAATCACTGTCAATTTATCTCGCTTAATTTCATTAATTGATTAAGTCACTGTTAATCTACCAAATAAGGTAGAGCAAGATAAAAAAATAAAATAAAACAAAAATGAAATAAAAAATACTGCGCTATTAAGATAAAGGTAGATATGCCTTATATAATATTATAATTATGTGCCTATATTGCTGTATATTGTACATTAGCAGAATGCAGTTACGCAGTGTCGATGTTTTTTAATTAAATTACGAGATGTATAAAAATTAATTTTTAACAAATAGGGCCTATAGTTTTTTATATAACTTATGTAACTTATTTTTTATATAACGTAAGCTGTTTATTTATCATTACAAATAAAGCTAACAAAATAGCATTTAACAAGTGCCATTTCTAAATGACAGTTTAATACAAGTTTCAAGTTTTCAAATTTCATTTGATATAATATTATGTTATAACTTTTATTCCGATATCTGTTTTTATCCGAAATTTAATTCCGATGCAATGTATAAATCAGAGTTTGCTGCACAAACATCACATCTCTCTCTCTCACTTTCAATTCACACCAATCTTTTCTTTCCATATTTCCGATTTTTCATTCGATTTGTGATCAAGTTTTCGAGATAAAATTAACGACATGCAAGATTAGAAGGAAAAGCGTTGATTTGAAAATTAATGTACATTTAGTGATCTGATACAAGCTGCAAATGGACTGGGGGCGAATCCTGAATTTTATTCTAAGGGCGATCATACTTTTAAAATAATAATTTTGCTAACCAGAAATAATTGACGACCTTTTAAGTTATAAAATGTTTCTAAGTACTGCTTTACTTCGATCGTCAGATTTTTTCTGTCTTATAGCATTATAATAGGTCTAACCTTCATGGGAAGGTTAAGCTTTTCCTTGTTTACTTTCATTAAAACAATTGCATCTATATTATTCATTTGAAGTAAAAAATATCTCAGGAAAATTCAAAGGAACTTACTCCCCCCTAACATATCTAATGAATCTATAGTCCTTTTGTTGTAAACTGGGATTGGTTTGTGAAACAATAAGTTTATTATTTACTCATTGAAGCATTGAATTTGACAAATTAACAAGTTACCATAATGTTACATAGCTTTTATCATTAGCAGTAATATTGCTTAACTTGAAGCAATTGCATCATTAATAATATGACTGATTGTAGGCCCATTGCTTTCGATATTTTTCTGGGTTTTACTTTTTGTTGATTCAGTTACACTCTGCTACTCCTCGGTAGTTATTCATTTAGTTAGTGTAGTTATTTAGGGGGGTTGGTTATGGGAGATCGGGGGGGGGGGGGGGTTCCCCGGCCAATTGAGGAAATATTAAATAGGAGGGGGAGGGAGGCAGAAATCTATCATCTATACGTCGTTTACATTTGATCTTTCATACATTGGGTTTTTTATAAACCGCTCGTAGCAAGGAGGGTTAATGATCCATTTAGGGAATTTTACCCCCCTCATCCTCTTCCTCACCACTCCACCCCCCCCCCCCCCTCTTCACTCCACGTCCTTTGTTGTCCTAGATCAACTCTTTCATCCTCTTCACTCCTTGTATTTCATCATTCTCTTGTTTCTCGTTCTCCCTTCCCCTGATCGATTCCCTACTTCCCCAACCTCTCGATTTCTTCCCTCCCCCTTCCCTCACTAAGCGAGGAAGGGGGGGGGGGGTGGTCGACGTTTAATGTTGGGCGATAATAAGAAAGATGAATCGGTTTAGAGAACGAGCGCGCATGCTCCAGAAAGAAATGTGTACAGCGAGGCCCCGTTCTGTCACAAGCCCCTCCCCTTTAGGCCATTAGATTGATAAAAGCAGATGTTAATCAAAATAAAAGTTTTTTAGCGCAAATTATGTCTAGACCAGGGTTAGAAATAAGGTTAAGCTTGGGATTAGCTAATTAATAATATTATTAACAAATTGCAGATATATGTCCGAGCGCGGTAGCTCAGTTGGTAGAGTGTCTGTCTATCAACCGGCGGATGATGGGGTTCAAATCTAGGTTGGGTCAATACTTTGAAAATTGTCAATTAAAATTTTATTCACAAAATATTAAGTAAATATTAAAATGTTGAGGAAAATTAATGCTACCGCGTGACACCGTGTTGGCCAAGTGTTTCATCGGACAGGGCATTGTGTTATGTGTAACTGAAACGGCTGCCTATGGCGCCTATGCGTTGACAGCCACACTAGCACAATGTCTGTATTTCGTATAGGCCTTCATGTACTTTACATCTTATAACTATGCGGTTGTCATGTTATATTAAACGATTGTATTAGTACGAGGCGGAGTTAGTTAATTAGGAGACCTAGCTGGAGCCAACTGATCGATCAGCTAAGAAGATTATACCACGTACACAATATCTTGGCTCTTTAATCCAGCCCTGGATCTATCCAGCACTTATCCATTTATTTATTAATCCATTAAACTATCCATATCCTAACAAGGATTATATGTCCCAACTATGTAATAATCAACTGCTATTGCACAGCTCGTGTTATTCGTAAAGATTTTTCCTCTTAATATTTATATTTTCTTTTTTATACTTTAAATTATAAGAAAATATGTACCAGCTGTTCTTAATCAAGCTTCTTGTTCACCTGTTCACTTGATTTTAACACTGGTACCCAACACTATGCAACAAAGAAAAAAGCATTAGTTTCTACAGTATATCGGCAAGAAGCTGCAGATTAGGCGACACTAATTGATCAACAGACCTTTCGTTTATAGTATACGACACTTCGATTGCAAACATTTGGTCTACCGACTTTGATCTATCAATACCCTAACTGTAATCGTAATCCTAACGCTAACCCTAACTCTAATCTTAACCCTAATGTCATATATACATATATTAGACCAATTATCAGCTGCTTGTAGATCAATTGTCTGTTGACGATTGGTGGTAGAAGAAAAGTTTATATATGAATATTTGTGATAAGCTTATCCGAGAAGCTTTGGACGTTTATATAAAATTGATAATTTGTAGTAAA
Source organism: Oconnorella tubifera (assembly GCA_034700105.1). Lineage (NCBI taxonomy): Eukaryota > Metazoa > Annelida > Clitellata > Enchytraeida > Enchytraeidae > Oconnorella > Oconnorella tubifera. The sequence goes on along the minus strand of JAQIXG010003980.1, from coordinate 1,487 downwards.
AATATGAACTTTTTCTCTAGCTTACAGATTAAGCCCCTAACTGGATTATCCTACTTTATCCATCTTTCACTTTCTTTCTTCCAATCCCTCATTCTCTCTCTCTCTCCCTCCACCTCTGCTGCCATCATCGTCTCCTACGCGATGTGCGCTGATCCATAGAAGATATACGGCCCCTGTACGCGAGACCGGGAGGGTCCGGGAGGGTCCGGGAGAGTCCGATGGATCCCGGGGTCGAATCGAGAGTCCGGTCTGCGAGCGTCCGAGTCTTGACTATAAATTCACGTCACATGACTCTAGCAGGACATAAAGACCCGCATAGGCCGGTCGTGAGAATTTTATCTGGGTCATTGTTTAGACGTGGCTTTTCGTAAACATGCTTTCTTATATACTACTTGTGAATTGGGGGGGGGGGGTGGGGGGTTGAGGGAGTGAATTTTTATACAAAACGAGCAAATGTTAGTTATTTTTGAGTTGAGATACTAAATAGATCTGCATGTTCATAAATTATGTAAACATATAGCAAATACATGCACGGTACTTGATATCGATGCAATAAGGAAGAAAATAAAACAATGTTAAGTTATAGCCAAATGTAATACTAACTTAGATTTTTATTTAGTTTTGATCTTGTTAGTTATTCGGCTGAATTCTTAGTTTTAACAGTTTTTACTTGAGTTTTGTTATTTCGAATGATTTAGATTTGATTGAATGATTCTACTCTCATCTTCTACTTATTTTCCACTTATTACAAAATTGCAATTTTGGTATGTAAGCCATAAACCATGAGGTTTCGGATTTATTTGAAAACTTATCATCTTATTAACTTGGTTAAATAACGCGTCAGTTTTTTCTATAGATACCCCGACAAAACGGTCCCGAATACATTAATCCGACAAAACGGCCCCGAATACATTAATACGACAATACGGCCCCATCAATCCATTTAATAACGCGGAGCATAGATTCTAACTAAAGCAAACTTCAATTCTAATCCTAGCACTAACCTTAACGTCAATCCTAACCCTAATCCTAACCCTAGCCGTAAAAATTAATAATCGAGTCGATTTATTGTGGTCGTTTTGACGAATAACGGATTTTTTATGAATTAATCTCTTTAGTCAACAGGTAAATTTTGATCAATTAAAAGATCATTTTGTGAGAGAGTATTTAAGTCCATATAAGGTTAAGGTCTATAATAAGGTGGTCAATAAATGTTGATTTTCGTACCGAGAGTAAAAACTTAAAAGCCGAAGAGGGACAGAAATGTAAGCAATGCTATAGAAAGATATATCGATCACACTCAATCAAATAATGTAAACGAGGAGAGAGAGAGAGAGAGAGAGAGAGAGCACAAGGGGCCGCGAACTGATACATCAATGAGTAGAGGAGGGGCCGCTTGGGTCAAGTGGACAGATGCATCAAAACAAGAGAAAGAAAGAAAGAGAGAGAGAGAGAGAGAGAGAGAGAGAGCGAGAGAGAGAGAGAGA